>NDGM011256866.1:4828-15349 GCA_002564305.1 Octomys mimax
GTGCATATAAATGTATGGCTTTGCCCCTGTCATGTTTCCTAGCTTTTCTCCTTTCCCTCTCTTTGTTATCTAATCATCAAGTCTTCTCTTTCCTTTTAATTTAGTTCTTACACTAGGGAGACTATGCAATATTTACACATGTGGGTCTGGTTTATTTTACTTATGAATATATCTTCAAGTGGCATCCACTTAAATATAAAGCCTTTGAGTTTATCATTCTTTATAGCTGAGTAATACTCCAGTGTATCAAAAAACCACAACTTTTTCATCCATTCCTCAGGTGACAGGCATCTCTAAAAGAAAGTGAGCATGTTTTTGGTTTTGTTTGTGTTTTGCAAGTCTTTGTATGGACTCCTGGGACTTATTTCTGGAAGACTTTCCTATCCCAACCATTCTTTCTTGTTTCTTTTTGTCTTCCCATATTATCAGCATAGATTCTTCCTATTTATTTATACATAAGATCATAGTATTTTTGAGTTGCAAATGCTTCCTATCTTCTCTTGTATGTTTCCATCCTCAAAACTTGACAATAGTTGACTATGCTCCTATTGTCTGTCTTTAAAAACTTGGAGCTGGGCTTGGTGACACTAACTTGTAATTCAAGCGCTAGGAGGTAGTCAAGATTGCCATGAGATTGAGGCCATCTTGGGCTACATAATGAGTTAAAATCCAATCTGAGATACATAGTCAGATTCTGTCTCAAAAAATATCAAAACAAAGCAAAAAAGCCCCCTTTTTATGCATAGGTATGTTAATAGCTGAGCACAAGCCAAACATTTTATTATATCCAGTTAATTCTACCAATATATGTTTTTCTTAATAATTCATTCATTCATTGAATCATTCATTTTCTTTTTGGTAGTACTGTGGATTGAACTCAGGGCCTGAGTCACATCCACAGCCTTTTTTCTTTTTTATTTAAGGACTAGCGTCTTGCTAAATTGCCCAGGTTTGGCTCAAACTTTTGATCCTTCTACCTCAGCTTCTCCACCATAATTTATCAAGATTAATTGAAATAATATGTATAAGGGCTCCTTGGAAAGTGTGGAGTACTACAGATAAGTACAGGGTATGTGGATATTCATCCTTAATATGTGATCCAGCAATCCGCATCAGCACAGTAGCTTTAACTGTGTTCTTGGCTGAAATGGAAAAAACTTACTAGAAATCCACTACAAAAATATACATTTCCCTGGACCAAGTAATTTCATTACTAGAAATCTATATTGCAGAAATTTTCATATATTTACATATGACAACAAATGCTAACTGAAGCATTGTGATTGAAAAGCTGGAAACAATTTTAGTTTTTTATCAGTAGGAAGAAAGTTAAGTAAATATCCATACAGTGGCAGTGTCAATATTGCCACTATAAGCAAACAAGGTTGATCTATCCTGCAATTACATAGAAATATCTTCAAGGCATATGGTGTATGAAAAAGCAATTCATAAAACAACACATAGTGTATAATCCCATTTATGATGTAAAAAAGAAAATTGCATGAAAACGAAACAAAACCACACCTATATATGTGAATACACTGGTAGTAAGTTTGTAATATCCCTAATTGCTGAGCTGGCTCCTTTTATTGTGCCATGAACCACAGAAAGCAGAAGTTAAGAACTGAGTTCTCAGGCTGGGGAGACAGCTCAGTGGCATAAGTACCTGCCTGGCATGCACAAGGTCCTGAGTTTGATGCCCAGTACCACAACAAAAAGCAAAACAAAGCAAACAAACAAAGCAAAACAAAAAAAATCCAACCTCCCCGCAAAACAAAACAGTTTTGGGGGCTGAGAATATGCTCAGTGGGAGAGCTGGAGTCATGACTGGCTTCATATCAAGGTGTGATAGCACATGTGATTATCGACAAAGGAGAATTTATCTGTTCTTCACATACCCACCACTAAAATGGAATAGACAATATTAATAATTTTAAATGTATAGAAATAAATCTAGACTACATTTGATTATCCCATACATAGAGTAGTGTCAAATACTCTTTTGAGGTTGGAATATAGTACTGTATAGATGCATTGATTTTATTTCTCATCTCTACCATAAGTCCTGAGTATGGGACTTTATTTGAATGTTTCTGTGTCCCCTACAGTGGCTAGAAAATTTGAGGCACATGGCAGCTCCTGGCCATGTGTGGTATAAAAGGATAATGCTTTCTTGTTGTCTAGCCAAAAATAAAAAAGATTTCAACTTGAACTTTTCTGATAAATTATTTTTCCATTCATGTATCAATAAAGTATTAATTGAAGAGTAGCTCTTGAGTGTCCAGTATAGGTCAAGTGTAGGAGGTGCTGTTATCTTGTGAGAGTGAAAGCGTTGCATAAATACCTTGTTAGACTGAGTCCTCTATGTCAGTCTGAACTGGTACAAAGTTCGGTGTATGGTCTTGAATCCCACTTTAAAGAACACTCTTCAGGGGCTCAGGTGAAATCTAAGAGAGATTTCAGCAGAGCTCTGGAGAAGCTCATGTAATATGATGTGCTCCAGGTGATGCTGAAGGTCACAGATCCCAGAATGCTCTCCTCTGAATGAAAGACCTAGGGTGAATGCTCAGTCACTGGGAGAGCTGATGCTGACACAAGAAGCCTGGAGTATAAAGCCATCTCTGTATTGCTGCCCTGCCTGGATTGGAAGCTGTGCCCCACCACCTGGCAAATGGGTAACACTGGGTAAAACACCTGCTCTCTCTACTTCAGTTTCCTCTGTTGAATGGAGGGAACAATATAACCACCTTGTGTGTTTTGTTGATGAACAACCATGATATATTTATTTATTTATTTATTTTGTATTTAGTACAGGGTCTACAGGGTCTTACTACACAGATTGGACTCGTAGTGATCATCCTGTTTTCAGCCTCCCAAGAGCTGGGATTACACACACCCAGTCTCAATCACCCTCTCAGCATGCCCTGGGGGTGGAGCCGGCACCTAAGCAGGTGCTTTAGTTGGCTGAGCTGTCTGGCTGACCCAGCCATGATATATTTAAAGTACCTAATATGATTAGTATGTTTAAGCATTTAAATGGTAGCTATTGTTAAAGTTAATTTTAGTAAACACAGTTAATGTGTCTATCAAGACAGCTTCTTATATACATGGTGAGTATATACAGTTTCTGTCAATTAAAAAATAAAGTTATGTTATCAAGAAAGGATGAAGCCAAGTCACCAATGTGGAGGATCATGAGACCAAATAAATGTGAAAATGGGATGACTGTAGGACATATTAGGAGACAGTAAAGAAAGAGAGCACAGGCAGGGTGTGAGCATAATAGGAGACAGTAAGGAAAGAGAGCTCAGGCAGGGTGTGAGCACAATATCCAAAGAATGGAAGAATTCTAGGCTAGAGTTAGGATTTGTTCATTCATCCAGCTATTCATTCCATAGATATCTATTGAGCAGCTCATGTATGTGAGAAGCTGTTTTTGTTGCTGGTTTTATGCAATGATTATTATATCTCACTCATAACTCACATTTTAGTGGCAGATGCTGGATTATGTAGTACCCCTTTTAATACATGAAGGAATCTCTGCTATATTGAATGGTGGGCTCCTGTCCTCAATTTTAATGTCTAGGAATATATGTTAATACGCAGCTGTAGCCCTGTCCCTTCTTGGGCAGTAGAAAATTAGAGGATCCTTTCAGAGTACCTATGTATAACTCTACTCAATGGAAATAATACCAAATTCTGAATCAAGCGAATCTGTTTCTTATGATAGTATTGGAAGGATCCCAGAGAAATACAAATTTTGATAAATACAATCCAAGAATGGAGGGCTATGAAGAAGCGTCCACCATCATGGTTCTTGAGCATTAAGAGTGCAATAGAGGGTTTTATTCTGTTGAGGCAGAATCATGAGACTTAAAGGGTGGGTGCCTGTCTGTAGCCTAGAAAGACCCAGCAGTTTCATATCTGGTTTCATTCTCAGCCCTGTCTGTCTAGCTCATTACCCTCCTGCATTCTATTCTCTGCAAAGCCAAAGCTCTCCCCAGCAAGGAAGCAAGCCTTCCCTCCAGGGAGGTCAGGAAAGATTGCAGAGCTTTGCTTCATGCAAACAGCACCTTCCCTCAGGGAAAGTTTTCACTCTCCTTGCTGCGTGGATAGACTATGGAGCCCTCAGGCCCTGGCAGGAGGTCAGTGCCAAGTCAAGCTTCTAGTACTAGATGGAGACCGTGTGTTTTACCTGCACTTAATTCCAATTTCAGTAGCACATTCATTGCCTCTTGTTTTTCAATTTGAATTTAATCTTCATGGATCACAGTTTTTTTTGTTCAGAGCACCCATCCCGCAAAATCCATGATTCAATGGGCTCCTGGCCCTTAGATGACTCATAGAGAAGATCAGTTCCCTCTCTATTCACGAGCATTCAGAGCTCGGGAAAGCCAAATGAGCAGCCAAAATCAACAAACCAGTTGGTGAAAGTGCTGACTAAACTAGATACAAATCTACCATCTCTAGCCAGGGTTCTTTCTGCCACACTTACACGTTTTAATTAGTGATAGGAAATATCTCAAGAATAAGTTGAAGAACCCCTACAATAAAGCTTGTGGATATTGTAGGTAGAGGAAAGGATATAAGTGATATAATACAGGCTTCTAAAAGAAGTTCCAGAGTTCTAAAGTCCTCCTACTCCTTACTTTGCTTAAAATAATGCCTACATTGGCACAGCCAGGAATACAAATTGTGTGCTGGTGGGTGCGCCCTTGTGTATGCCTGGAGATGATGTCAGTGTGGCTCTCTAGAGATTTTTAAATGATGACCCCTCTTGGGTTTTATTTGGTGCAAAAACTATCTGGTGGTTTTGGTTTTCCTTGTCTTATGAACAAGGCAAGTCAGTCAGGAGGATAATATCTCCCAATTTTCTATGTGGTCATTACCCATAATCCATTTAGACCACATTTAAGACCACTGGATCTTAAATGATCCTCCAGGGACTGTTCATGCAGTCATCTGTTGGGAAAGAAATGGAGAGGTATGCATGAAAGTAACACTGGCCAAAATATTTCTTCTGAAAGCTTGTGCATGTCCAATGTGAATTCACCCCTGGAAAACTGCCATATTTTCTATTTGAAGGTTTCCATGTCCTTTATGTCACTGTAGATACTCTTTGTTCTACTCTGAATTGTGGAGAATAGAGACAATGGATAATAGGTTCTGGGATTAGAATCTGATTTCAAATCCTGACTATATTTGCTAATCGTGTGATTATGGGCAAATATCTTCATCTGTTGGTGTTTGATTCTTACCTGTAAAATGATTTGAAAACTTTACCTAATTTCAAAACTTTACTAACTAGACACAATATACAAACTAGAGACAGTACTGGGCATGCAATAGTAACTTACTACTACCTGTTACTGTTAACACCTCTTGCTCATATAGCTCAGATTTTGGAAAGATCCTAGATTAATGGATAAGAAGGTGCAGGATCTAGTCTAGGGTCTCACCTCCACAGAGCTGCATGAACTTGGGCCAGTCACTTTATCCCAACTCATAGAGTACAAAAAATTGAAGCAAGTTCATCCAACTCATTTTATAAATGAAATTGGGCCCCAGAGAGAAAAAGAAACTCACCCAAGGTCCCCAGGGAGTCAGTGTCTAGCCAGGAGGAGCCAGGAACATTCCCTTGACTTCCAGCCCAGAGTTTCCCATCAGTGCTTTGGACACAAATGGTCTTGCCAAGTGTCCTAAGCTTTAATTATGATCTGAGGACTCTGGGTTTGACAGGAGAATGATTCCCTAACATGCAGTCTTAGGATCATGGCTGACCAAGAAACAGTGAATAATACGTTATAGCTTTTTAAAAAAGTATTTCAGAAGTAGAGTGATTCCTTTAAAATGCTACTGTGTAAGTGTCAGAGGATGTAGCTTAGTGGGATAAAGTACTGGCTTCAATCCCCAGTAACAGGAAAATAGTATCTACTGTAAGCTATTGCACCTATCGAGATTTCTGTAAAACTCTTCTAGCCAAACAGGATAGATAAAGTTGGGCAGGTTCTCAAAGTTCAGTGACTTAAAAATTGGTTGTTTCTCTTGTTTCTTATTTCTTTCCTTCTAAAGAAAGTTAGAGCAACACTATATCTACCCCAGGCTGCAGAGGACTCCTTTTGAACTCACATTATAGGTTCATGTCATCCCTTTTCTGCTCTCCTTGGATTGCCACTCAGATCCTGGGATTGATGTTGACCAGATTGTTACTTTGCTTGTGGGTGTGTGGTTTGACCTGCAAGATCCTCTTTCTGTTCTGTACCCTTACCATGGCACTTCCCAAAACCAGTTTTCTATCCATTATTCTCAATATGTCCCAGACTCTGTCTCTGGGCCATTGCGTATTTTATGTCTCTTCACTGCTTCTCTGCTCAGTCTCCACACTCTCATGATGTCTGTAGAGCCTATAACAGTCTCATTACTTGGAATTAATCTCCTGTCCCCTAAACCTATTTTTTTAGTGCTAAGGACAGAACTTTGGGTGGCTGTGCTGAGCTATAGCCTCAATCTATTTTTTACTTTTTAATTTTAACACAGTACCTTGCTAAATGTTTAAGTTGCCTTGGCAGGACTCAAACTTGCCATTCTTCTGTCTCAACTTTCCAGAGTTCTGAGGTTACAGGTGTGTGCCATTAGGCCTGGCTTCCTTATCACTTTTGAAACACATATCAACTGTGACTGATAATTGTGTGTGTGTAGTGGTCTTTCCCCCCTTAATAAGCTCCTGAAGAATCACACACCAAGTATCTTCTTATCCCTCAAAGCATCTAGCCGAGTTCTTTGCCCATTTTAGGAGCTCAGTTAGATCTGTGATAGCAACTGTTGACTGAGTGGTGGCTTAGGAATCAGAGGCTCAAGTCTTTATAGAAAGTTTGCTTCTTTATAACCAAAGGTGCTTCATTCCCAAGTATCACTGCAGTCTGTGGTGAATCAGCCAGCCAGCCATCTTTCTTTGGTCACTATTGTGAGGCTTCTTGAAGTTTTGGCATTGCCTAGTGATTTTGAGAATTCATTTTAGAAGCCTGGTGTGGCACATTTTTGAAATTAAAGTCAATTAAAATTAATTTTGCTTTTTTTTCTGTTGGCAGAAACTGAGGGTCCAAGATAAATAAATAAAACAATTAACATCCTTTAAAAATGTGAGTAAAGTTGAAGGACCTGGAAAGGCAGGATGAGTAAAGGAGCCCTGGAAAGGCAGGATGAGTAAAGGATGAGTAAAGGAGCCCTAGTAAAGGAGTGATTTTTCAATCACCCACACATTTACTCAATCAGTGAACAGAATTTGAGTAGTTTGATCTTTTGCATTTCAGAAGGAAACATGCTGTGCATTATTTATGCAAAATTTTCTATAGCCCTTTATTAGGGCCTGTGCTTCTGAAATTCTGTTGGCTAAAATGAGTGGTCTGAAGTAGTTTGTGTTCATAAATCAATCTTGTTGTTTTATTCTCTTAGATCAAATTCTCCATGACAAATGCTATCCCCAAACTTGGGAAAAAAATGAAAATAATGCAAAGATTAATCCAAGAAGGCTCTTTAAGTAATCCTTTCTTCCTCTATTTTCTGTTTAGTTTTAAAATTTTACATTCAGAGAATAATAGGTGAGCACTTTTGTGGCTAGATAAAACATGTAAATTGAAATTCTTGGGCCAGTAATTAAAGTAAGATACTCACTGAGTGTTTATTTTCCAGTTCCCAGACTGTGAGTTTAATTCCTTTTCAAGCCGTATTTTTCTCTTTCTTTCTATTTTTTTTTTTCAATCACGGAGATTAAAGCAGGCTGAATGTACAATAGCATTTGTAAAAGGAGGGGGGTGGAAACATGCAGTGGTTTTAGCACTTTGATGTCTCCAATGTGAAACCCATATTTTGAGAGCCCTGATGGATCTAAATAGTATTTGGAATAAAAATTTAAGCCCCAAAGCTGTGGCCATTTGGGGAGAGAAATGCCCGTGAAGAATGAATGTTGACATTCATTTCACATCTCAGCAACTGGATCTTGCAATAAAGTGTCTCCATTCTTCTCTGTGAAGCTCGGGTGATGCACATGTCACGTGATTGTGGTGGGTCCACTGTTTTGGCTGCTGCCCGCAAAGTTATTAATAGATGTTAATATTGGCTTGAGACTTTGGGCAATTTATTTGTGTTGGGTAAGAAAAGGTAGGAGAGAAAGACTTTCCAGGAATACATTATTTTCTGTAAAACAAAAGAAGCATCATAAAAATCCCTCTTTTGACCATCAGTTATACCTGTGAGATCTAACTGTAGTTAAGGATTGGTGTCTTGAAGCTGGAATGGTCTCACAAGTGGGCTTTCCACTTGCAGGTGCTTTGGTTCAATTTTAGATATTTCATGGATCTTTGATCATATTCATAAGCTTCTGGGTACCAGGAGGCTTTGAAATCCAATAAATATAAAAATCCAAGAATAAATTTCAAGACTTACTTTCCTGCTAAAAAGCTCAAGATGAAATTAATTTTGTTTCTGCTTTGAAGCCCCCTAGGTCAGATAGGCCATTTGCATCAAAGTGGATCTCAGGAGCTCAGGTTCCTTCTGCTATCATGTTGTGTTTGTGATGTCATGAGTGGTTACCATGGAGGTAATTATCATGATGTGGGAGATGTGTGAATTCAGGTGTGGAGAAGCTCAGCAGTGGGAGATTGATTTCTGAGAAAAAAGACAAATCTTCTTTCATTCCAACTTCCTTAGTAACAAGGGTGAAGCAGGAATAAAAAAGAATGTAAATATGCTGACAGAAAATTAGCTTCTGAATATTTACCTTTTATGCTTTGCATGACATATTGGAAAGTCTTCCATTTATTTGTTTTTTTAAAAGACATTATATTTTGGTCACATGTCTCATAGGATTGCTAAAAATAAATTTTATGTTCTTCCTTGGGAAAAAATATGGCTGTGCTAGAAGAAGAGAATCCAATGTGATGATGCCCAAGGAGAACAGGAAAATCTTTTGAGTGATACTTTAGGAGCCTCAAAAGTAATATGTTTTTGCCCAGTTTGGGGATGGGGGAAAGGCTGCTGCAGTCTGCAAATACTACAAAAATAAGAAACAGCCAAGCTAACAAAGCAGCCAGACTGGCTTTCTGCTGCATTTGACAAGCTAGGGAAATGAGACTGCAAAAATCCACAGGGAATTCTTTCCCCCTTCACGTTAATGAAATACTGTATACTTCTTTCTTGGGATGAGGGTGGTAGGGGTGAAGACTCAGGTGCTGCTGGGCAAGTATCTTAAGGAACTGATCCAGAATTCTCATCTCTGGCTTGGAATAATCAGTGTCATTACTGCTTGTTTGGAAGCTTTGTCTTTTCTTGGAAAGGATCCAATGCTGGCAGACTGAAGTAAATAGAACAGTGGCTGGTGACACAGGGACCCTGCTGAGTGGATAGCTGAGTGCCTTTCACATTGAATACTGTGGGAGTCCTGGGTTCAGATCCCGGCTTTGTTACAGTGTATTTTCTCTTTGACCTTTATCAAAGCCCTTAACTGCTTTGCTTTCACAAATTCTATTTACCAAGTGGGACTATTGTAACAACAAATACACTGAACATAAAATACATATATTTTTAGGCAGTCCATAAGTGCAAGGGATTAGGCCTTATTATCTGGGGTTCCATGTCAGCACATGGATTTTTTTTTTCCTTTATGTTACTCTTCCTGACCTCACAGAGAGCGCTTTCTTGAGAAGAGTTGATATTTGTGATTAACTCTCCATGGCACTGCTTTGAGGAAAAGAAAGTCATATACGAAAGGACCCTCATTTCCTGTAGGGTCATGTGAAAATTCTTTAGCCTGGTTTCTGAGGTTTTACCTACCTACCCACAAGCTAAGTCTCTTACTTTTATTTCTCTACTCCAACAGGTGGCTCTTTCACTTTGGTCCATCAGGTTGGCTACTGGATATGCCTGTGGCCTTCCTTCTAGTTGTTTGGTCTTCCCTAACCCAACCTTGATCATTCCATGTGAACACCTGTTATTGGTATCACATATGCATTGTGTAGCTGTGCACTGCAGAAAGATCTCTGCCTAGGGTTGGAGGGATGTGGGCTTAAAACCAGTCAAGAAGATCTTTGTCTGCCAGGAGGAAAGGCACCTTTTTCTAATTAGAAACAGGGATTGGAGAGAGTAGGACTGACTCTGCATGCAGTGACAATGCTAAGTGTGTGTCTATGTTTGTCCTATATTTTCTCAAGATTATAAGCTCGTTGAGGATACAAGCATTGGTTTGTAAATTGCACAGATAAAGTAATGCACAGCTGTTTTGAGTTGTCATGAGTGCAGTGGTTCTCAGTAAGAGACTGCATTAGAAGCTTTTCTGTTGTTTTTCCTGCCAAACCCTGCACCTCAGAGATCCTTAAATGAGAATACACACCCAAGAGATCTGATTGATCACTTAAGTGTAGTAACAGAAAATATCAATGAAGTTCTCCTTTTTATTTTATTTTATTTGTTTTATTTTATTGAGAAACAAATAGCAATGAGACAGTTTCAAAACTGATTAATAGGACA
>NDGM011256869.1:0-11986 GCA_002564305.1 Octomys mimax
AGTGATTGAACTCAGGCCCTTGCACTTGCCAGGGAAGTATTTATTCTACTGAGCCATCTCCCCCGCACCTATATTTGCATTCTTAAAAGTTTTATCTTAGCAATGTTTTCAAAGACATATATTTTCATTCTTCATTTCATTTTTAATCTGAACTATTTAGTGACACACCATGGGCTGTCACTAAGTATTGCCTCTATGACCACCTCAAAATATTAAACCCTAATGTTCTCAGTTTACATCACGGTGTTGCTGTTCAGTCCTTCTTCCTCCTGGATCTCTGCTTTATGCTTGTTCATTCCTTCCCAAGCCCACATCAGCTGAGGTGTAAGTGGGCTCACTATGATGCCGTCCTCATTTCTCTGTGGGTGCTTCTTGCTTTCATTGCTCTCAGCCCTCAGGCAGCTCTCTCATCTCTGTGTGGCCCTGAAGCAGTCTCCTGTCCCATTGCTAAGCTCTATATCTTTGGTCATAACTATGGGAGTTTTCCTCAGGTCAACCAACTTCTTTGCTTTTTCTTGGTGTGGCTATCGCTTTACAATACCTTTGTTGGTGTCTCTAGGGAACTAAAAATGTACATACAGGGTTGGAAGTTTTAATTTAGCCAGGTCAATTGTATAAGCACAAGGAGAACTTTGTCTGTTTTTTTTTTTTTTTCTTTTAATACTACATGTTTGAAGTAGATAAAGATTCCTTCTAGTGTATCGAATCAATAAGTATACATAGGATATTTTAATTAGGGCTGGCCAGATTAAAGTCCCTGCTCAGGGAGAGTGCAGCAGCTAGGGTTCAATCCCTGGTGTTTCTCACTGGCCCTGCCCCAGGGCACTCTGAGATGGGATTGAGACTGGGTGTGATGGCATGCTCCTGTAATTCCAGCACTTGGGAGGCTGGAAAACAGGAGGATCACCATGAGTCCGATCTTTGTAGGGAGACCCTGTAGACCCTGTGCTAATTACATAAAAAGATAATAATAATTCCCTTCTTTTTCTACCCTCCTTTTACCTTATTTTTTATTTTTAGATGAAGTTCATGTATTTATTTTATAAGATTTTATAAATTGTCATATATACTCTTTTAGTTATTTTTCTCATTTTACTGAGACAATACACATGACACTGAAAGTTAAGGAAGGAAAGGGGCAGCCAAGCTTGATTCTTTTTATTACTCCATTCCTCTCTCAACAGATTTATTAGTTAGCTTATGATACTGGTAGATGAAAGTTAGAAGACAGAGATGAAAGTGGATTGAAATTCCAAAGCACTTTTTGATGAATTACTTTTGTAATTGTAAAATTCTTAGAAGATAGAGTTTTTGTTGTAATGCTATCTTATTTTTTCTTCTTATTTTTAGCCATATTTAAAAATAAGAGTAGATTTTATATTAGTTTCATCCCCCATCATCTATTCCATAAACTTTCACCAAGATCCCCAAAGAAGTCATCATCTGGGGAAATAAAGAAAGTGACGTATTCTACTTTTCTCGTTTCTTTTACTTGGATATGTACCAAAATGAGACAAAAGATAAAAATATATGAAACACGTCATTCAAACAGATGATGACTCATTTAAATAGTTGTAAATAAATATTTTCAACTCTGTATCATCTTACCTATGGCCCGATGTTAAAAATTATGAAATGTATAATATTCTGCACATAAGAAAAAAAAACTGCTTTTTCTTGATTTCTAAAAAAAAATAGAGATCTGAGCAAGGTGATGAAGGTTCTCTCAGTATTGGCTGGGACAACAGGAGCTTAATGACAGCTAGGGGAGCAACAATGGGTTCACTGTCTGTGAAGTGTGAGGGGCCCACAGTGTACCACCCAGCACCATGAGAAGGAGATGCAGCCAGTTGTGGATTTAGGTCTTGAGGTAGCTGCTTTTCTCATCGCTGAAACAAAAGACATGAAATCCAAAATTAAAGAAGGAAAGACTTATTCAGATCACATTCCGCAGAGGTTTTAGTCTCTAATTTATTAGTTTGCAAGTCCAGCGGCCTGGCAGACAGGCAGAATAGAGGAGAGAGAGCTCACGGCAGGCAGAGATGAGCAGAGAGGCAGGCAGCGCACGTTCACAGCACTGTCTATCCACTGCGTCTTCTTCAGCCTACTTAGGACAAGGAAAGACTCACACCTTAAAGCTAGTTCCTTGTTCTTGGCCTTGAATCGTGAAGCGATCCCAGTGTCACAGCGTGGGTCCCGCCACGTCTGTCAGAGCCCCACTGAAGACTGCATGATGCTGGACATTAGCTGCGACAGGTGTTTTATTCATTAACAAGGTAAATAGAAGAAAACCAATAATAGGTCCTCTATAATCCAGAGTATAAAAACAAAATGAAGTATTTATTAAAATCCCTAAAAGTTTTCATTGTAATATAGTTTCTTTCAAATTCATGCTTCAACAAGCATTTTGTATATATTTAAGAAACTAAAGACATTTTACAAAAAAATGGAAAAAGATGGTGGATGACTTAAGAATGAAGTATATAAAAAAAAGGATAACTACTCAGGGCTAGAAATATTAAAATTCAAAATATGATGAGAATAAGAATCAGGAACACATCCTAGCAAATATGTTAATGATTGAATAACTTGTGTAACTTGCAGGAATTTCTAGGAAACAATCTAAAATGTTAAGTACAGTGTTTAAATCACAGCAAAACTTAAAACTTACCTATGCAGTTGTAAATGTACTGTCACCAGTGTACTTACTGTCACCACTAAAGTCATTTTTATGCTTATTAATGGACTCCCATGAGTGTGAAAAGGTGGTGACTTCAGATATTTTTTTCAGAGTTAATCTTTCCCTTTTTATGTAGTATATGTGCTGCTGAAGTGAGCGCTTTTCATGTTTTGTTTAATCAATAGAATAAAATAATAGGTAAAATCTAGATTTAATTAAAATATGTTAAATACCTTTTAATTTCAAAGACTGAATTTTTTTTTTTTCAGTACCGGGGATTGAACTCAGACCCTGCGCTTGCCGGGTGGGTGCTTATTCTACTGAACTATCTTGTTGGTCCCACAAAGACTGAAATTCAAGGATTTTTTATTTTATACTACATCCAGTAGATGAGTTTGTAGTGAGTTAAGAGAAAGGTTCAGGTAATTAATTTCATTATTAAGACAATTACTTTCATTTAGAAGTAGTGACTATTTTCCAGATAATAATTTTCCTGTAGTAAGAAGAAACTATTTTACAATGCATATGTTGCTGCCTGGCCACTTGTTACATATTGACTTTTATGTTTTTGTTACAGTATTTTGTTTTTCTAATTGTTAGTATATTATAAATAAGTAATGAAATGCAGCTCATAAAACTTACATATGAAGTTATTACTTCTAAGTAGGCTAAATTTGCATTTTTTAATTATTCAGGTTGCTTACAAATGTAAATGACATTTTAAGTATTAATGATATTGATGTGGCTGCAACACACTTTTCTAAAGTCAACATCCCACTTATTTACAAGATATGAAATGAAGGCTTCCAAAGCATCTGAGGCTGTTTAGAATGTGAAGTTCTCAAGTGCACGTAAGAAAGACTCACCAAGTATGTCTTATGGGTGTGAAAACACTTCACAGAGAGTTGTTTACTGGAGTAATTGCTGCACTTCCTTACTTAAGTAAATTAGGTCTTCACTTCTTTGTGTGACCCTGTGAAAAGACAATTTGGCCACTGGGAGGATATTCACATAACAGAGAAAGAGCAATACTGAAGTGAATGAAAGCATTCCCAGAGGTTATTTGTTTGTATCAGGCTTGTCATTTAAAATTTCACTTCACATGCAATGTTCTGAGAAGGAACTACACAGGATCATCTGAATGGTTGCCAGTCAAGAAACTGAGATAGGGCCAGGGAGGTGGCTCAGTGGAATAAGTGCTTCCCTGGCAAGCGCAAGGGCCTGAGTTCAATCCCTGGTTCCGCAAAAAAAAAAAAAAGAAAGAAAGAAAAAAAGAAACTGAGATAGCTCAGCAGAGTAAGTGCCTGCTTTGGCAAGCTTAGGGTTCCAGGGTTCGATCCCAGGTCCTGCATGCCATGCCGGCCCCACCCCTGGCTGGGTGTGGTGGTACAAGCCTCGAATCTCAGCACTTGGGAGGCTGAAAGAACAGGAGGATC
This sequence comes from Octomys mimax, assembly GCA_002564305.1. Taxonomy (NCBI): domain Eukaryota; kingdom Metazoa; phylum Chordata; class Mammalia; order Rodentia; family Octodontidae; genus Octomys; species Octomys mimax. The sequence goes on from NDGM011256869.1 coordinate 4,117, forward strand.
ACTAGGAGTGTGAGTTGTATAGTGAGACCCTGTACCAAATACTTAAGTTAAAAAAAAAAAAAAGAAAAAGAAAGAAAGAAAGAAAAAAAAAACATTACAGATATCCAGACAGACAATAACACTATTGAACTGTGCCTGTAGAGAGTAATGGTATGTCTCGTTTACAGGAACGGTCCACCCATGATTCATGCCAATTGTCAGAGCAAAGGAAGATGATGCCAAAGAAGATGTCGGAAGAGTCATCTACAGTTGTGCAACAGAGGGGTACTAATCTTTAGGGGAGCACACATAAAGAGACTCTAGCTTTGTGTGGAAAATGAGTTCTTCATTTTAAGCTTGCTGAGTTTAGAGTGTTTCTTTTCATTAATTCTTATTCCTACATATTTGTGGTACATGATGGTACATCTATCATAGGAATTTGCACCTGTAAGTAGTATGTTTACTTCATTTTCCCCTCATTTCCATGTATTCCCTTCTGCACTCTTTCCTGTCCTTGTGTAGAAAAGCTTTGTTTCCACTTTCCTTTCCATTATCTCTTTATTAAATTCCTTTTCCCTCCTTGCTTTTCCCAAACTCCTTCTCCGTCCCTCTTTCCATATGAACATGTTCTTCCTCATTTCCCATATCTCTCTTCCACTTTGTTTCTTATTTATTCTCTGAGTATTTCACAGAAGAATCACAAAACTGTGTTCAAACTTGTGTGCATGTGATTTAGTTCATTTAATTTTATTGTCTCAGTGTGCACTCATTTACTAAACATGACTAGTTTATTTCTCTTTATGGCAGACTAGCACTCCATAATGTGTAAATGGCACATTTTTTTCTATCCATTCATCCCTAATGAGTATAACCTCAAAGCTAAATTCTTGAATCTTGCAAAGTTATCTTTCAAAACTAATGGAGAGATATAATATTTCCATGATAAAGAAAATCCAAAAAATTATTGATCACCAAACCACCACTCCAGAAAGTACCATACAATAGTCTAGAAAAGACAGTGAAGACAGCAATTCCAAGAATGTCAGTAGAATGAATCCACCAGGCAAAGCAAGGAATCAAACAGAAGGGAAACAAACAACAGGCAAATTATATTATAACAAGAATAAAAAAAATACCTACCAGTTATAAACATCAAATTAAGAGGTCTTAATTTACCAGTCTGAAGAAACAGATTAGCAGAATGGGTCAAAAACAAGATCCAATAATGTACTGCATACAGTAAACCTACTTAGCTCTCAAAAATTTATAGAATGAAGTCCAAGGATAGAAAAAAATACCCCATGCAACAGGACTTCAGAAAAAACTAGAGGAAGGTATTTTATGTGCAAAATTCATTGCAAGCCAAGAGTGATCAGAAGAGACAAAGAAGATTACTATATTCTTGTTAAAGAAACAATCCAACATGAAGAGAAACTATCATAAATATGCATGCACCAAATATCAGCACACCCAATACATAAAACATATACTAATGTGTATGTTAAAAAATGAGATAAACACTAACACAATTGTAAAGAAGGACCTCAGCATTCAACTGTCCCAAATATATCAGTCAGCCAAGATCATCAACAAAGAGTTTAGTATGTTTATGAGACACTGGAGAAATGGATCTAGTTTCCAAAAAAAGAGTATAACCTAGTAATGAACTTATATGGGTTAGGTTACCAACGCATAGACCATAGCATTGTTTGATTATTTGTTTGTTTTTAAGTACTAAGTTAGGGATGAATTGTTCTAGGGATTAAATGCTTTCTTTGCCAAGCAGCAGTGACTATTCACTTGGACCCATAGATGTCACTGGGTAAATAAAGGCAGGATAAAGATTGACATCTTTGTCCTTCTTTTGTACCAGTTGCCTTTACTGTCTCAAACCCTCGGTCCAATTCTTCTTCAGGTTTGCAGATAGAAATTCTGATCACATAAGGACTTTCTGTCTAAAGAGTGCTAATATCCCCAGCATATCCTAACCTCTGTCATCCTCCTTCATGACTGAAGTATCTAACATAAGTTCAAAGTGATAGGGACAGGGATCCTTGCAGATAGGTGACTCCATGGTGGAACTGATCCTTTCTGCAAACAGAGCAATAACCTGTGGCCTGAGGAACAGAGGACCCTAAGAGAGGCTGCTCCCCCTAAGCAAGAGCAGTCATTTCATGTTTGGGGGCTCAGTTTCCCCCTCTGACAATAACTTCTTAAGAGAAAACAGGAATCCACAGAAGTAGACCTGAGATGGTCTACTTAATGGCCGATGAGACCACAGTTTAACCAAGACTGCTTAACAATGCACACCTGCTGCTCCCTGCTTCCCTTCTCTATACAATCCTGGACTCTTCTGAGTACCACAAGGACAGGGCTATAGAAATTTGTTCCCATTGCCTTTACAATAATCCTAAAAATTCCTTTCCTGCATTTTTACCATTTATTTTTAGTTTTGCCTCAGGGGTGACTGGTTAGACCTATTTTGTTGGACTGCTCTGAGGTCAGAGCCCTTCCGGCATCATACGCTGGGAGCAGAATGTTTAGGCAATTGCAATATTTATCAGATACCAAGTCTATAAAGATTAACAGGAAAAATTGATTAAGAATAAATAAGTGGAGAAGAAAGGCATTTCAACAATTCACGATGTCAAAGTAAAGTGCTTTAGCCTTTGTTTGGCAAGTTGAGTTGAACTAGGGCAACTCATTATTAAACAATGTGCATCTGCCTTTGAAACAGGCTCTTGCACATGAGCTCCTGGATTGTGTCAGCCTCTAGGCTGAGCCAAAATACAATTCACTTCTGTTCATCCTCTTCAAAAGCTCTTTTTCTGAACAAATAACCTGGGAATTGAGACAACATTCAATCCCCTTCTTATCATATAACCTGTCTCTTTTTAGTACCGCTCATGAGTTCTGACAGACAAATAATGCCTCAGCAGCTCCCCACTGCGAACATTATACTTTTACATGTTTACAATCTTAGCACCCATTGTTTGAAGCTCTTTGGATGTATGTTCTCTCAGAATGTTGTCCTTCTTAGACTCTCAAACTGCAGATTTCTCTGTTTTCCTCAAAGTAGATTTCATTTTCCTTGTACTCAAAAGAATCATGTGTTGAAGAAATACAGATAAACATAGGATAAAAATATAAATCTAATGAATTAATATAGAGTTTTTTAATGAAACAAGAGGAAAGCAAAGAAAAAGTATCAAAATATGATGTGATATGCCCCAGTTCCCCAGAATGAATGTGTTTATTATGTATCCCTAACATTGGCCAATAAATCCTTTAAATTTAAATCCTTTAAAAAGAAGAAAGAAAAGCTGGGCATGGTGCTATACTCCTGTAACCCCAGCAATCAGAAGGCAGAGGCAGGACTGCCATGAGTTTGAGGCCAACATGGGCTCCACATAAAGTTCAAGCCAAGCATGGTGTATACAGCAAGACCTTATCTAAAAACTAAACAAATAAGTGAGGCAGAAAGAGTTGTGTCCATCGAAGCCTGGAAACCTGTGATGAGAAGTGTGCATCTGACATTTAGTATTCAGATTAGGAAGAATTTGCTTGCCTAACAAAGTGGATAAATGATTTAGGGAGAAAGAACAGAATATGAAACATCAGATACAGTATCAATTATTGATCACAGGATCAAAGATGAGGTTTGGATTGAAGTGTTGAAGAACTTTAAATTGACAGAAGTACTATAGTTCTATCAGCCACCAAAAAGGCTGAAATACAGTACTAGGATCTAAATCCATTACTACCTCCTTCATCCCCTGCTACAATAGTGTTACACATAACTATGTGTAGAATGATAACTTTTTGTTTCCTTGTAAAAAAAAAAATTCCACTCTCCATCTAATAAGGAGTAGCTGGAAATTTTATATAAATGATAGATAAATCAGTTGACACATAATGTTCAGGTAGATTGCTGTCTATGATCAAATATCAATATGAAATTTAGAATTTTCATGTATTTTTAAATAAGCACAGATATATCCTTTCGTAATACTTATCACTGCATTTATATTAAAGAATATTATATATCTTCTGGCTTGAAGAGTAAATTAAGTCTTCAATCCCTTGTTTCCTACTCCAGAAGCTTAAATATTTCTGTAAATTATTTCCAAATACAATGACAAGAGATAAAGATTAAATCCATATTTGTGGATATGGAAAATACATACAAAATATATGTAATAATTAGTTACCAACATATGAAGAAATAGCTCATTAAAGAGCTGCTAGGAAATAACCTGCTCTGACATAACTCACTTTAATATATTACCAATTTTTAAAATGTTTCCTTTCTCATTCTTTATTAATGGCTATATTTGCATTCAAATAGAGTTCATTTGTTTTCAGGAATTCATCTGCTCCTGCTGGGTGTTCTCTACCTACTACTTAATCCTCAGTTTATAGCTCAACAAATGGTTGCAGGAAAATAATTAGGGTATCACTAAAGTTAGTGCCTTCAGGTGAGAAATATGTTACATTTTGAGTGCAGCAAGACCGGAAAACGAATGATTTGTACTCATTCAAATGGTTTTAAATTGAAATAAGCAAAAATTGAAAAAATTGTAAGGAAATGACACATTGTTTTATGCGACCTGAAACATCTCTGTATGGTCTATAGCTTTTCACAACACGCCACCTGTTCCCTCGAATACAATGGCAGTATGATAGACGTGATGAAATTATTCCCCGAGATATCCCACAGATTGCAGAGCTATGAGATCAGCATGCCGACAGTGCTTTGCTATTGCACTCTTGTACATGTAAATCCCTGTTTATGGGATTGGGAATTACTATTTACCACAGGTGAATGTAAATTAATCAAAGTAATTCTGCATAGCATTGATATATGGGCCTTTACATATTACACATTTGCCAGAATATAGGCTATTACACTTCCTGTGTTTGTAATCACCAGAGATTTAAGTTCATAGAGAGAAAATGTGACTAGAGCTCTATGCTGTATTGCCTTGTGACAAGGCCAAATGTTGCCATGTGTTCTCTTTGAAGTGCAAAACTACTAATCTAATGAAAACGTTACTGTTCTAAGCAATAGGTTCTTAGTGTTATTGTAGACTACAATGGCAATGTCTGCGTTAATATTACTTGGCAAAGGAAATGACAGTTAGAGAATTTAAAATTCTGATCAAGTGTTGTTCTCAGAAAGAAAATCATCAAGAACAAAATATGTTTCTGCTAGCTTGAATAGAATCAAAAGTGCTGGTGGGTGGAGAACATTTGAAATGGAATGGATTACGGAATAGCTAGGTCTCTAAGTTTGTAGAAAAATAGTGTTTTAAAAAGCAGGAGAGTATAAAGCTTTTTATTGCCATCAGTTACCAAAATTTTGATAGAAATTGTTTAAAGCAGGGAAAATTGTTTATTCCAACTCAGTCGGTAAGCAGATAGTTCACTCTGTTTTATTGTGCTAGTCACACACATATTTAAGATTAGATTTTTTGTGTGTGTGTTGTTGTCTCTTTGTCACCCCTCTGTCTTTGTGTTCCTTCCCCCTTTATTATAGTTTGGTAACAAAGACTTTTATCTTTGGTTAGAATGCACAAAATCATCTATAAATAGACTTGGACTCATTGTAGGGTAAAAGGAAAGACATAAAACCTAAAATATATTACAAGCAGCAAGGATAATTTTATATATATATATATATATATATGGCAGCCTTGTAGTGATCCTCTTATTTACAGCTTCCCCAGTTCTAGGCAAGGGTAATTTTTATTCTGTAAACGTATTAATACCATTTGTAGCAAGATATCTGATTGTCCATGGTGGGAAGAAGATTCATGACTACAAATGCGGTGATTTCACTGAGTCTTGAACAAAATTCTGGAGGCCATTGGTAAAAAATATAAATATAGACATTGTTGGGAATAATGATAATCTAGAAATGCAAGTGCTTATCAAATAATAATGAAAAATACATTCTTCATATTTCTACAACCAAATTATGTAAAATACAATGCACAAACTAGATTTTCATGTTTTATAGAAAATGATACTCCCTTATATAATATTAATTGAAACAATAAAGATAAGAGAAAATAAAATTGCAACACTATTAAAAACTTACTATAGCTAATAATTCTATGAATTGTGTACATGGGTATACATTACTCATATAAATAGAAATTCAGAATTGTGGAGTGATACACTTAATCTGTAAGGACTGTACACTTAGGACAAATGGGTAGCACTGGTGTTAGAAAGGAAGCAGAGAGATTTCAATTTATTCTTTCTACTCTTTCTTTAGAAATAAATTGAGCCTAAAATGTAGAACACTGAAGTTTGATAGAGATGAGCACTATGTGCATTTTTATAGTATATGGTATTTTCCCTTCAAGTCTTTTATACGAAAAGATGTTAGAAAACAGGAATTCAGCAGAGACGTACAAACCAATAGTGGTTGTCAGAGTTACATGGCATTCAGCACTTATGTTGTACCCTTCAACACACAGTCTTAACTCCTATTGACTTCAAGAGGCAGCACACACTCACATGGCAAGGAAAATTTTATTTCTAAGGAGTTAGACACTTGTGCCAAATAATAGAAAATTATTCTCTTAGAGAATAGCATAGCAGGCAGGGTGACAGCTGAGTAGCCTACTATTTGCTTTCTAGCATTTCTACAGTTTACACTAGACATCTATATTTTCAGAGGCAGAAATTTGACTGATCTTCCTTGTTACTCCCTAAGGAATGATCAGCAGCAGAAATGATATATAGGTGCATTTCGGAGGTGGGCTGGCAGTGCAATTAGGTGGAAATAGTTTCATTTCAGGTCAAATGTGAAGAAACCATATAATCATAAAGTGATTCTCACTTTTTGAGTTTTATGCTTTACATTATCAATGGGAAAAATATTAGAAAAAATAATTTATTTGCCAATTCTGTTTCTCAAATTTTGTCTACTAATTTCTAGAAGTGATCCTGTACACATAACAAATTACAAAAAAGAGCGATATCTATATAAATATAATTTTTAGAAAGAGGTCAGTACAAAGCAGGTGGATGATTCAATTGTATATTCAGTGAATGTGTGCATTAAAATCAACATATGCACATCTAGGGACATCTAAGCATGCATGCACACACGTGTGCACACATAACACAATTCTTTATAGAATTAATATAATATGCCACAAAGTGGCCTTCTCTAGGTTCAACAAAACAGAAGATGATCACCACAGACTACTTTATCTAGGATCCTTAATAATCTTCTTTTTGCTTTCCCTCCTTTGGTCTCTTGCAGTCCTCCCTATCTGGAAAACATTTGTCACCTTGTATCCTTTTACCCATTCATTATTATTATTCTCTTTGTATTTTTACTTATTTAAATGAGAGATACTATAGGGTACTTAAATATATGCTTCTGGTCCCTCCTACTATACATTCCATGTGCACCCATTTCGCTACAAATGTATCAGCTTTGTCCTTCCTCAGACAAGTATTATTTCTTTTTTATTAATTCTATTGAGAAAAAATAGTATTGAGACAGTTTCAAAACAGGTTAGTAGGACAGTTACAATAATTAATACATTGCATACTGTGGTCTTCATAGTAGTTATTCATAGTACAACATGCGGACATGATATGCTGTCCAAACACTATCTAGTACAAATCTTTCCTGTCATTGAACTAAGAGAAAGCAGCTGTATATCTATTGTAACTATTCTGTATATACAAACAAAAAATGGTCCTTCATTTGTATCCCCCTTTTTTTGATTAGTTTTGTCAGAGATAGGCATTCCATTGCCGTTTAAATATTGAAGGTACATGAATTGATCAAAATCATCCTATATAGTCCAGTAGTCCATAATAGTAGTGGGTTATCTGTAGGACTGGCAATATCAGAAGTTGT
>NDGM011256870.1:2217-14263 GCA_002564305.1 Octomys mimax
AGAGAATTTTTTCTCTCTAGGTGACTCTCCTTAGGCACACTATACATCATCAATCACTTTCCTTTGTGGCCTCATAAACTCCTTGATCAGAAAATTTGGAACACCACTGAGGTACAGGATGTCACAACACAGGCTTTCTTATGTCCTGAGTCCTCACTGACCTTGAAGGGCTAGGGCCAAAATATTGATTATCCTTGTAGCCCTTCTTTTTCTCTAATTTTTGATCAGCAAACTTTAGTTGTTAACCATCCAGAAGAAAGGCAGTTGAGCTTAACATCTGTCTAAATATCAAACTAGGCTGGTTCTTTGCAAGAGAAAGCCTGAAAAGTGGTCAACAGCTAAGGTCATGTTAAAATTAAAATTAATTAACATCAATTTTGATCAGAATTATTTTTCTCTAAAATACTCATTATAACAAGTAGAGCTATCAAAGTTAGAACTGAGACATCATAGGCCCATGTCCAGAAGATTAGGAATGGTTATTATCCTATCAAGACAAATAAGCTTTTGATAAACCAAATAGGTCTTGGTCAGCCTTGATATTTAGAGTTGTGCCTTCCTCCGGGCAGCATGAAGTTGTTTCTAGGATCAGTTCTGCATATGCCTTTCTATTCTCTATGGAAATATAAGCGAGGATTTGGGGATCATAGCTACATGGTATTCACCCTGCACCTGGGTCCAACAGTCAACCCTGTGGTCAAGGGAGAGGCAGAGGGCCTTCACCCTGCTCTGGCTTGTTAAGAATGACTTTATGGAGCTCAAAAATTTTTTAAGAGAGTCATTCCTTGAAAGGACAATATTACCCTGAGCTTGTGATTTAGCTAGAACACTGCCTTCTAGGGAGAGAAATAGGAAAACCATAGTTGTCACATGCTTCATCTGTGAAGAATGACTTAAATTGATTGAGTTGGGCATCACTAAACAAGAGAGTGACAGAAGCATTAGGAAAAAGGTAGAATCCAGATTTCCTGTTTGTGCTTTCCAGAGCAAAATCAGGTAAATTTTTTGAGAGTTTTGATTTGATGTTTGTGGGGTAAGAGAGTTAATGGAAATCAGCAAAAATAAAGGGGAATACTAAACACAGATAAGTTGCCACTGGGTAGAGTATATGGGCTTTTCAAATCACAGAATGGAAGTAGAGTGGTTGTACTCCTCGTCCCTCTAAGAGCCCCACTTCAGGGGAATTTGTGTTTTCTTTTTCTGTACTTCTGTGATCTGTGGATCTCTGGGGCTCTGATTTCTAGAGGTGAATAGTCCTACAAGGATCAGAGTAGCAGTTACACTAAACTTGATGCTAGTGCTGTGAATGGTCTCTTTGGACTCTACGTGCTAGAAGCAGATTAGGAAAAATATTGGAGTTCGAAGATTGGCAGGGGTAAGAGATCCCAATCACCTGAAGAAGTGGGGCTGCTGCTATAACATACGGCAAGAGAGAAATGTCTCACATTTCGGTGATCCTTGGGGCACTTCTAGCTATAAATGTCAGTTCTAACTATAAATGGGATTTACCAGAACCCTTATCTGATAAAGCGCTGTAAGCAAGGGCTCAGAGCCTTCAGGGATGAGGTCTGAACCATCCTCCAGTGCTCACTGAAGGTGAAGCGTTCTAGAGCAGTGGTAGATAAGGATGTTGAATTGATATCTGTCAATTCCAACTCAGGACTAAGCAACTGAGATGCACTTCCTCAAGCTAACCTTCCTTTTATGTTGACCAATTAGGATTAGGAACATTGACTAATTAGGATCAGGACTATTGACCAATTAGGATCAGAGAAGTTACCAGGAGGAATCAGGAAATGTGTGGAACCTGGGGTTTCTGAGTAGCTCAAGAAGCAAGCCGCATGAGCTTCTGGTGGTGCCCTGCCTAGACTCACTTCCTTAGGCCAGGTGCTCACCTCTTAGTACTTTCCTGGTAGGGTGCTGAGGTCTCAGAGTTCACTCACCTTGGGACACCCTTCTTAAGCTTGATGGTTTTCCTGCAAGACAGTAACACTATAACCAGTGACCACAGTGACTTAATGATATGGGTCCAGTAGTTGTTGGTGTTTAACCTAGATTTATTCTAAATCACAATTCATACTCTAGAGCTGTCAGTGAGATTAGGGATAAGCTTGCCTTCATCCCAAACCATGTCTTGGCTTAGCTTCTCTCCTGCTGATTCCTGCTTCTCTCAGCCCTCCCAGCTTTCTCCTGACCTTCTGCAGGAATCCTTCTCTTAGTTATCCTTTAGGGAACCCAACCTAATGACACTGGCCAACAGAAGAGATTTTTTTGTGGTAGGCAGCCCTTGGCTCTGAGCTCAGACAATGCTACAGATTTCCAAGGCAGCCCTGGGGTGGGAGTGGGTGTATCTGCCTGTAGATAGTAAGCCTCTGAACAGGCTGAAGCCCTCTCAACACTGACCTGTGCATGTGGCCCTGGCTTCACTGGGTGGTTATCCTTTTAAAAACTCAAGCCCAGTATGGTGGAGAAGCTGAGCATTGCTTCTTCCAGCTGCTGTGTGGGTTACTGTGATGGCTCCCAGTGAGTCCCCTGAGGATCCCCTTCTTTTCAGGTGCCTCAGGCTTCTGTCAGCTTGAGAATGAGAGGGCAGTGGGAGGAAAACACATGGTGAATAAATTTACACACAGAAATAATAGCTTCCATGTTGGTTTTTCATAATTAACTAAGCATCCCAAGGTTGAGTTTCATGTGTAAAAAACTGCAAAGAGCTTGTCATAAGAGATGGATGTTGGTGAGAGTAGTTAAGGTTTTACAAAACTTTTATTATTTTTGGACTTTGTTCTCTCTCTCTCACCTTTCTTTTCTCTCTTTCCCCCAATCTCTCACTCTCTACTTTCTTGATTTTCCTTTCTCTCATTTCCCTCTGTCCCACTCTCCTTCTTTCTCTTCATAAAACATTCTTTGGTCTTGTGTTTTCATATATCCGGGCAAACTTCACTTTTCAGCATGTGTGTGAAATAAAATACAATAACAAATTATGTTGGTGCTTCCATAATTTGAAAATTAGATTTGCAGATGTGTCTCTGATCTGGAAGAAAAACTAAAAATCAAATCTCTAGCAAAAGAGAGTTGGAGAACAAATGGGACAGCAGGTGTCTGGAGCTCTACGCTAAAGCACAGTGGAGGATGTTACACTGGCATCCAGGGAAGCAGCCCTCAATTGCATAGCATCAAATCCTCTATGAGGGGAGGGGCCATTGCTGTAAAAGCATTGCTTGTTAGTGAAAATGTGCCTTGTTGTCTCAGTTCCTTTAAAAGTCTTCATATTTGTGGAGAGAAAAAAATGTCTGTTCTGGTGTGTGTCATGTCTAGCATTTTGAAACTTCATAACTCATATTTCTGTCTGGTAATATATTGCTCTTTTATTATGATTTATATTAGATGATGGTCCAGTAAAAATGTGGGTTAGAAATGGCTAAATGCTACCTTTAAGGGTGCTACGGTTTAGCTCTAAAGTCCCTCAAAGCCTCATGTATTTGCAAGGTGACTGGGTTTTGAGGGCGCTGTACTCATTGGTGGATTAGCTCATGGATGAATTCAGTAGCTGATGGTTCTGTTTGGAGGAGGGCCAGGTGGAGTTGGGCCACTGCTAGTGTGACCTGGAGGCACGTATTTTTGTCCTGGCTCCTCTATTTTCTTTCTTGTTTCCTGGCTGCCATGAGGTAAGTAGTTATTTTCCTAATGCCCTTCCACCATGATGTTTCTCCCTTGCCACTAGACCATGGACTGAATCCCCTGAACTGTGAACCAAATTACCCTCTGCTCCTTTGAGTCACAGGGATTCGATATTTTGTCTCAGCAATAAGAAAGCTGACTAATACAAAGATGCACTGCCTCCATGATTCTACACTTTGTTGGCCAAAATCTTGCTTGAGAGAAGCAAGATTTTAATTATTACTTAATGGAACAATGTTGGTATTAGGAATGACTGGTTGTATTTTCTCACTCAACTGTTCACATAGCACCACGAGCCTTAAAATATGAACCATTCTTGTAGATGCCACTGTGGCCTTTTGGGATCCTCAGGTCTCGGTTAAGGTCTTGCAGAAAGTGGGCCTCTTTACAAGTAGCCACCTTATGATTATATAAATAATCCATGCTAGCTGGTTTTTCCAGAGTGGGCTTTTCTAAGTAACAGATTATAATGTAGGTCACTGTAGTCCTCACACATGTTTTAGACCCATGATACTTTGACATGGGAGGTCTTATTGTAGAGTTTTGCTTTGGGGATAACGTAGACTTAGGCATCAACAGACTATGCTGGGATGCTCCTGGACAGAAAACAAACATGCTTGGAGCAATTGATCATGTGAAATGTACCTATTTCCAACCATCACTGGGTACGAAAGTATGCTATACATAGATTGGTATTTCATACTCATGAAAAAAATAGAACTATCCATAATAATTAACATAATAGCTCAGTAATTTAAATTCCCCAAAACAATTCAGCTTTTATGTGCTTAAGAATTATAGGTCAGGTCCCAGTCCTCCCCAGCCCATCCCAGGTGGGAAGCCCAGCAACTTACCAAGGCCCTCGTGGGAGTACACATGCCAGTCTAACCTGTCCCAACACAGGCTGGACTCTAGTGACCGAATAAGGTACTCACTGGGGTATATACAATGGGCAGGCAGGATCAGTGGAGTAAAAATGTCCAAAATACCAGTGTGAATATGAGCCAACAGTTGATAAGTTAGATGAAACAGCATTGTGATTCAACACACAGAAACATAGACTAGAAACAGGCAGGTAGGGTCTTCATTTTTTTTTTAATCGAAGGACTCATGAAGAATTCCAGCAACAGAAGTCCCAGACCTCACATCCACAGGCCACAGGCCAAGATCATCTCCATACTCAGCACCAATCTTGCTGCAAACTTGGCTGGAGTATCCAACACATTTCTAGGATCAGAACTGGACCTACCACAGAACTGTAGGCACTAGAGGAATTTTACTGCTTTTACTTCTTCTGTTTTTCTGATTGGGTTTCCCTTTTCTGTCCAGTTGGATTTTGTTGTTGTTGTTGTTCATTGTTTTGTTTTGTCTTGTTTAATTTTTCATGGTTGTTTTTGTTTTTCTCTCTCTTTATTTTTTCTCTTTCTTTCATGAATTAAATTTCTTACCTTTCTTTTTGTTTTCTTGTACTCGTTATTTCCCCTTTTTGTCAACTATCTCACTTGATTTTGTCATAATTTCATGTGAATGGACCTTGTCTCCTCTTTTTCTTGTTCACTTCAATACTCCTTTGTTTTCTCTTCCATTCTTTGTCTTTTAGTATTGTATTCTTGTGCTGGATTTCTAGAATCTGTTTATTATACACCTTAGTATATAATAAATTATTTTGGTCATGTATATTTGGAGTTCTACATGCTTCCTTTATTTGTATGTCAAATTCCTTATCCATGTTTGGGAATTTTTCTGCCATTATTTCTATGAAGAGGTTTTCAATGGCTTTTGAGTTGCCTTTCCCAAAAGTTTTCCCATCTCTCTCTTCCTCCTTAAGCTGAACATGTCTGTTCTTCAAAATTCAGGACTTCCCTTTTTTCTCCCTTAGAGAGTTACATGATTCCTCAAATATATGTGATTCTTTTTAATTTTTATTTTATTTTTTGAGGTGGGGTTAGACTGTTGTTCCACTTGTATAAAGCTCTGTATGGTTCAGTGTTAATGCTTTCTCTCATAATTTTCTGTTAATTTTATTTTTCAGTCTTTGTATCCAGTAGTGACTACAGTTTATTAAGTACTTACTGTGTGTTAAGCACACTAGTTGTGCAAAGCAGCTTGAAGTGTCACGACAACCCTGTAAAGGACTTATATACCATTTTAAGGCTGAGAAGGTAGAAGTTCACAGCTGTTAACAGCTCACTCAGCTCACTCAAGTGGAGAAGCTGAACTGGAACCCAGAGCTGTCTGATTCCTTCTCATGCTTTTCACACTTGCCTCAGTCCTTCCTCTCAAGAATCCATACTGTATTGTGAAGTTTTCTTTCACTTTTACATTATTTAGCATATGAATGAGCACAGAATAGGGGATGGGTAAGTTCTTGAATATCTCTGTAGGCCTTGCTTTAATTTGTTTTTTTTCTTTTTGTTTCTGGTAATTATAATCATAGATGTTTAAAAACTCATACATTTAAACATAGATGGAGCATCAATAATGGAGGCCTTATCTTTCAGAAGAGTACAGATCAACTGTAATCTAATCTGTCCACCATTTGAAAAGATGATGCCATTGGCCCTCTTTCCAGAACTAGTGTTAGATTTGTGGTGAGTCTTTTTCTCTGATCTTCATGAAAAACACAAATTTTTGAGAAATCTTGCTAGCTTCAGTCTTTAACAAATATATGAGAAGTGGAAAATCCATCTAGACATAGAAACATAAGAGTTTTAAGCAATTAAGCACTCCCATGTACTTGATAATTGCATTTGCAGATCTTTCTCTGTAATGTTACAAGTGGTATGAGTTGGGGTGTGCTGTCCAGGAGGTCAATTCTAACTAAACAAAATGTATATCTGGACATAGCAGCATAATGTTTTCAATGATACTTAGAAAGTTTTTATTTCTATCGTTTCTCCAAGGTATAAAATGTTATAGATCTGGGACATAGATTTTTTCTTTGAATCTGAAGGCCTTTAAAAATTCTGGTATGTTCCTGGATCTATTCAGTATAGTTGCAGTTCTGTGATCTATAACTAGTGAAGTGAAAAGTACAGTCCAACACATAGTGCTGGAAAGTTTATAGTGCTTGAATGCATTTTCCACATAGTATTTTTCAGTGAAGATGCATATTTTTTTTAAAGGACATCTGCAAGCGAAGAATGTCTAAGCCTACCTATGAAGGGCTGCACAGTTAATTTATTAAAAATATTACAAAATTGTAAACTTTTTAATAAATATTATTTTAATAAAAAATTGGCCCATGGGCTCAGTTTCATGTTTTAAACTGTATCTACAAGGTCTTATAAAATTTGTGCCGGCCAAATAGCTCAGTGGATTAAAGCACCTGCAAGTGGTTGCAGGGACCTGGGGTTCAATCCTTGGGCCTGCCATGCTGGCCCTGCCCCCGGGGCACGCTGAGATGGCAATTGAGACTGAGAGTGGTGGCGTGTACTTGTAATCCCAGCTCTTGGGAGGCTGTAACAGGGGGATCACTATGAATCCAATCTAGTAGTGAGACCCTGAACATCCTGTAGACCCTTCCCTAAAATACAAAAACAAATTGATGTGTGATTAAATTAAAAAACAAAATTACAGAAAAAGACACATTGCCATTAATCTCCCTTGAAATACTCTTTACAGTCTTGCACCACCATGCCTGGTTTGGATGGCTGGTATGGCTTGCTGCACTGAGGATTGAACCTAGGTCCTTGAGTTTACCAGGAAGGTGGTTAGAGCACTGAGCTATCTCCCCAGACCCTTCTCTTAACTTTGAACACGTTTATCTCTCATTCTTGCTGCATTATGAAACAGTTTTGAAAATCCTCTTTTGTCAGTGTTGTGTCTTTGTACAGTGTAATAAAACAAACAAACAAGCAAATGAACAGCACTGCTGTTGAGTATCATCCAGGATAAAGGCAGTGTCATCCAGTGGAAAGGACATATTATGGTTTGTCCTAATCCACCTTGTGCATCAGAGCTGCCACCGTGTGACTTCTGGCTCTTTCCTAAAGTCCAGATGATGATTAAAAATGCTTTGCTTTTCATTCTGGCCATCAACGACATGAGCACAGCTGAAGACATGAAAGGTATCTGCCAGAACTGTTTTAGAAAGTGGCAAGAATGATTGGATAAATATATTTCAAGCAAGGGGAAGTAATTTGAAGGGATTAAGGGCAATGTGCCTTTTACAGTAAAGGTTTTCAAAATGTAGATATCCACTGTGTTTTGTGATTATGTTTTGTACTTTGAATATAACATTGTCCTCCTCTGAGTCCTTTAAGATATGTATGTATACTGAGGATATATACACACAAGCTAATTAAGAGACACACTGAGTGCAGATACTTTTCCACTATCTCTGCATCATCATATGTAAAGTTGTATGTTGCAATTCACTTTGTTCTTTTTAACTTCTGATTTACAGCCTACAAAATTTTCCTTCCAAATATGCACTCTTAGCTGGACAGATAACGTAGCGGTTTACGCATTAGGCTCTACAGCACAACTTCGCAGTTTTGAGCCCCAAATACGCACTCTTCTATTGAGTTGAAAGATTTGTACCTTTCCTTTAGCCTAGCCTGGGTCTTCTCATAAGAAGTTTCCAGTTGTGTCCTGAAAAATGCCCATAGCACAGACGCATGTGCAGTATTACCGCCTTGTTTTAATCACCACAGCAGAGCTGCCCCTTGAATAATTTGAGCCATGGCATCCTGTTCAAAAGCAAGGACTTTGGGTGAAGTCACATGTTCTCTCTGTGGCAGGTGCCGGGGCCAAAGCACATTGGATCTTTACCGTGGTTTGTAGAAAGGACAATTAACCATACAAGTCCCAAAGGGACCACAGTCCATGTGCTTTTATGGGACAAACACTCACTTGAGATGGCTGCGTGCTGCTCAAGACAGTTTACTTTTCTTTCTGCAGAGCTGGCTTTTAGGTCCTCTGTGTGTTTCATAGGGAAGCAACTGTTGAATTTTGGTCCCTCTGAGCTGGTTCTTTTATCTGACTCACTAAACTACCAAGCAATTTAACATGCCTATAAAGCTGTCAAGGTCTGTTTTATGTTGATCTAGGTATGGATAGTGGTTGGAAAGGCCTTTACTGCCACCACCAGATCTCATGTTTTGTTTCATTAAGTTTTGATGATATTAACATTTAACAATTTTTAGGCTGAAAGTAATTTGCTAAAAGGATCTAGTATGATATTTTTATTTGAGAGAAAAGCAGTATAAATACATTATATCTCAATTAAACATTGCATAACTGGTTAGAAACTCATTCACTCATTTAGTCAAGCCACTCTGGCTCGTAGCAGAGGCTAGGGGAGGGTCATTGCAACAGGACAAGATGCTGACGACTGTGTGGAACTGCTAAGTTTGTATGTAAGTGCTCTGAGTATTGAAGGTGCCAAAAGATTTTCTCCAAAGATATACACAGTACATACAAGTATAATGTGGGATACTTCATTGAAATACATTTTTTCTTTCTCTCCTTCTGAGTAGAATGTTGGGAAAAAGTACAGATTCTACTAAAACAACTATTCTTAGGAAAATCAGATAGCCACTTGTAAAAGAATGAAGTTGAACCCTTATCTTACACCATTTACAAAGATCAAATCAAAATGTATCAAAGACCTATGTGAAAGACTTAAAAGTATAAAAGTGTTAGACAAAAACATAGGGAAAATCTTTCTGATATTGGATTTGGTAATGGTCTACTGGATATGATGCCAAAGATGCAGGAAACACAAGGAAAAACAAATTTGACTCTGTGGGTTTTAAAAATTGTGCATTGGAAAATAATATAGACCGATTATCTTTTACTTGGAATGCTTAAGACTAGAAGTGTTTAAATATTTTAGATATTTTGGGTTTTGGAATATTTATAAACTTTTACAGAGTATGCTGTTTATGTTAATATTATTATGGTAAAGATAATTCCTACTTTATATTGCTTTTTTCACTTGAAAGTAATTTACTGGTTGGGTACATTTAATCTGGAATCAAAAACTTTTAAGAATATCTTGATACAAAGTTACATGGTCATGAACCAATTACCTGTGAACCATAATCGTATATCACAAGCATGAATTAAAAGCAGAGAAAGAAAAGAAGAGGAAGGAATCCAGAGATGGAAGGAAGGACAAAGGTAGGGAGGGAAGGGAATGAAGAGAAGCTGTGTTAAGTACGTGGCTTGAGTCCCCAGGATAAATGCAAACACCAGGCACAGAAAACATGTACTAAAGAGAACATAAAAAAGCAAATTTTAGTGCAGTCTGTGACCAAATTTTTACAGAATATGCTGTTTATGTTTGTATTTATAGTTTTATGGTACAGATAATTCTTTATTTATATTACATTTTTGTCTTAGAAGCAATTCATACTCAGTGTAAAATGTCTGGAAAATGCAAAAAAGGAAAAGGAAAATGGAATTCACTCATGATCCTTTTCCTTGAAGTTAACTACTATTAATTTTCATATATTCCTTTCCAATATTTTTGAATAGACATGAAGACTATGTAGGCACATTTAACAAAATTTGATATATATATTAAAATTGGAATCATTACTGTACATAATTTGTACCATGTGTTTTTAACATTCATATTTTACCATAAACATTTACCTCTGTTACCAAATATTCTTAAGAAATATGAGCTCTAATTTCTATCTGAGATTCTATTACAGAACAGATTTTAATTTACTGAATCTTTTCCCTACTGTGGGATTTTAACTGGGTGATAAATATTTTTGTACATAAATCTTTTACTATGTCCCTCATTTACTTAGGGTAGATTTCTAAAAGTGGTATTATTGATTTAAAAATATGAGCATTTTAGTGACCCATAATACATTTTGCCAAATAGCTTTCCAAGTTGAATTTCCAATAGTAATACCAGAGAGCACTTGCTTTTCTCACTACTGGTATTGAGTATTACCTTTAAAATAGATTTCAATCCAAATGAAATTTTCATTTGCATTTAAAAAATTAGTAGATAAGAGTGATTCCCATCTTTCCCATATCTAGTGTCTACTTTATTTTCCATGAATTTTCTATTCCCTCCTTCCATCTTTCCTTATTTCTTTCCTCCCCTGATTCCATTCCCTTCCATCCATTTTACTAGGGATTGAACCCAGGATCTTTGCGCTGAGCTATATCTTCTGCCCTTTGTCATTGTCATCATCACCGTCATGATCGTAATGAATCATTCTCATCATCTGCTTTGGGTCAGAGTCTCACTGAGTAGCTAAGGTGCTCAGCTGCACTGGAACCGGTGACGCTCCAAATTCAGGCCCCAGAGTGCTAGCACTACAAGCGCATCACCACATCGGCTCTTTCCTTCTTGTGCTATTGATACTTCTGTTAACTTGCATAAGAAATTTTAAGTCTAGCATTGATAATAGCTCTATTTAAATATTAAATATCCTATTTATGGCCATTTTTCATAATTGGTTATTAAACATTTACATTTATTTGAATTCCTTTTTAGATATGCATATGCTAAAAATTTTGATTCAAACATGCTAATATTTACTATGTAATTTACTCATTATTTTGTGTTTTGAATAGCCTTCCTTAGGCATATCTTATATTTTCATACATTGTGTTTTAAATTAGATAGATATGACTCCTACTTTAAAAATTATATTTATTTTAACTAATGCAGTAAAATATAAAAAATGTACATGTTAATGAGGTATCATGTGATGTTTAGATACATATATATGTCCATCTCCTCAGTCATCTATCAGGGTTTTTTTCAGGGCTCCTGGGAATCAAACACAGGACTTCGTGCTTGCCAGGTAGGTGCTGCACCACTGACCTAAATCCCAAGACTCCATCTCTCACTTTTTTTTATGGTAAAGACCCTAAGAAACCAAAGTCCTCCTTTCTAGCCTTTTGAGATGTAAGGTGCAGAATTGTTACTTACGAGCACCCTGCTGGACACCAGCACACCAGAAACTTCTCATCTAACTGTAGCTTGTTACTCACTGATCACCCTTTCCTCATCCGCAGCCCCCTCTGCTCTCCCTGGTTCCTGGTAACCAGTTTCCTACTCCCCGTTAATAAAACATAGGACTCTGCAACTCTGCTGGAAGTTGTCTGGCTTGTGATATAAGACAGAATTTTACTTTGGGTGAGCTGATGGGCAACGCAGCTCTTCATCTGAAGGCTGATGTTGATCTTTTTATGCAAAATATAGGCTAAATATTTATCTATTTTCAATAATTTTATTGAGAAACAAATAGCAATGAGAAAGTTTCAAAACTGATTAGTACAACAGTTTCAATAATTAATACATTGCATATTGTTGTCCTAGTGGACAAGATGCAGACATGATATCCTGTCCACAAACACTATTAGAACAAATCTTTCTATTCATTGA
>NDGM011256877.1:626-14627 GCA_002564305.1 Octomys mimax
GTACTAATAGTGTTTGGACAGGATATCATGTCTGCATCTTGTACTATGAATAACTACTAAGAACACAAGAATATGCAATGTATTAATTATTAAAATAATCCTATTAATTGGTTTTGAAGCTGTCTCCTTGCTATTTGTTTCTCAATAAAATTAATAATAATAATAATAATAAAGGTGCTCACTGGAAGTGGATAACCTGAGAAGGATTTCTAATTTCCACTATGGCCAAGCCAATATTGGCCCTCTGAACAGGCTGATAGGATGTTCAGTCTCTGTTACTACTACCCTCGATGTTGTTCATTGTTGTGACCATCCTCTTCCTGAGGGTTCCAGATATCTTTAAATGAGTCTTCTATCCTAAGTAGCTTTATCTTCAGCCCTGTTTCATATAAGGTTTTAAGCTTTCTACACTTGCAAATTTAATGGCAGAGCCAGTTTTTAGACTGTTTTCAGTTAAAGGTTTCTTCCTAGAGAAATGACATCAATGTGACAGGAGTTGAAGAAGCCAAGGGTCACCTAATGAACTACTCATCTCCACAAAGTAAGAATATTTTCCTCTATACAGAGATAATGAATCATTGCTACTCCTTTCTTGAAGGGAGTCTTTTTCTCAGAGACCCACATTCTCTGAGCCTCAGCAAACAGACCTGTCTGGGTATGTTTGTTTCTGTAGCTGGTATGGAGGTTAGGACATGACACCAAAGTCCTAGGTGAAGTCGTGCCTGCACTAATGAATGACTTTCACTCTCTACTACTTCAACTAAATTAAAACACATTTAAAAACATTGTCACATTTAAGCTTAATAACATAATTTTAACAGATACATAATTTTCATTTTTAAGGAAACCAGGTAAGTGACAAAAGGTTTAAATCATTTTTACAGAGTTAACCCAAGTAAAGTTTGAAACCAGAATGATCTAATTCCTAGGTAAGGTTATCCTTGGGGTAGGATGAAGCAATTTGTCACTCTTTTGACACTTAGGATGACACTCTGGCCATGCAAGCTGCCTGTATCATCATTTCACGAGAACAGAATTTTAATATTTATTGACCAGGGTTACAGGATTGCCTGTATATATAATACAAAAAAACAGACAAATAGTCCCATGGAACTTTTTCTAAGTGCAGGATGCTTATAGGTGTGCTCAAGAACCTGACTGCCTTGTCAGGGCAGGGGAACAGGGAAAGCTGGACACCTCCAGTCTAATTGATTAATAATGCATTCTAAGAGTACCATCAGAGGTGGAGGAAGCTAAGGGCAAAGCTGAGGGACAAGGAATTACAAGAGGGCTTGGCATTTTGAGAAGAGATTTAAGTCTTACATGAGTCACTGAGTAAAACACAAGGAGGAGAGGCCACTGATAGAGAAAAGGAGGTGAATCAGTTTGGTGTTGCAGAGGAAAGGATTAAAGGATAAAGGAAGGAAACCAGAATGGAGAAACTGTAGGTTGTCTTAGGATAATATTTTGATAAGGCTTTGGGGTCATCTTCTGAAATTATAGAGATTACTTGGAGTTACAAAAATGTCAAATTAATCAAAAGAATTAGTCCGCATTTGTCAGTGCTCTGTGTGCAGCAAATTTACTTGGCAGATACTTTGGAGGCCCTTTCTGTACCAGGTGCCAGACGAAACTACATAGAAAACAAGAACAAAACACAAGATGTTACTTCCCACTAGTTAAAAAGAAACTTCAGACACATAGAAACAAACCCATTATATAATTCAAGAGCAACAAAGAATGTATTAATCAGAAATCCTAAATGAACAATATAAAGGTATACTCTGAGAGGTGTGCACTTAAAAATAACAAAATTCTCTGAAAAAGCCATCTCAAAAACTATATAATTTGGAAAGATTAATCAAGGAAGACTAGAATACATAGGCAGAATTTGTTTTCCATCCCCAAATGAAAATTATATTTGAGGACAACAAATAGTATCACTTAGCTATTAAGGTACATATTGATTAGCATTTTAAAAATTGAAAAGATATACCATGAAAACACTCAGTATAAGAAAGCTCAAGTGGCTATGTTAGTATCCAGCAAGTGAATTTAGAGATAATTTTTAAAGAAATAAAGTAATTTAATTATAGAATGAGCAACTCATCAAGTTGATATAGTGGCTCTAAATATATACAAACCTGATGACAGAGCATTACAATAAATGTGGCCAGTAAACTTGAAAAACAAAAAGAATTGGAAGTAAAATCATCTTTATTCCACTCCTCTCAATATTTGACAGGACAAATATATCAAAAATCAATCACATATCAGCAGGTTTGTCCAGTCACATCAATCAACATTGTCAGATAGAATACATAAATTGTCACTTATATAATAATAGAGCCAACAATATAGTTTTCTAAAGAGTAGAAATAAAAACTAGCTACAGCTATAATATGTCCCAAAGCAGTGTAGTGCAGGTCAATTGTCTTCCTTGCTCAGGCACCGTGTGGATGGGTCAGACAGCTTTACGTCTGCGAACTCAATTTTAATTTTTCCTCATAGAATTTTGAATTTGATGTTCTTACAAAGCACGTGTGTTTTTCCATCATGATCTCCTTCCTGCCTGTCTCCTCCTTCAGGACTCAATTTAGGTATTCATCTACTTTCCCACATGCTCCAACCCACACTCCTATCTACTCTGAGCTTTGTAAGCATGTGCATTTTGTTCTTTAACTCTTTGTTGTCTCTACAGCTGAGTTCCTCCACGTGACAGGGATCTTTCTTTGGAACAGATCTTAGGCTTTATGCTTCTTTGGAAGTATTACCCAACTAATCTCGACTAATCTCACAATATTATTGGTCAATGAATGTGATGAGTGAAGAGTGAATGCTACACCTCTTCATAGTTTTGTAGCTTCAACTGAACAGACATAATTTGAAGATGATTCACATATGATGTGCATAGTCTACAAAAATATATGTTGATGAAATATGAAAATATGAATGGCTGCTTTAGATCAGTATTGTTCTGAATGCAAGCATTTGAAGGAAGAATTTTAAAATGCATGGAATAATGTTGTGAAGTGATGTTTCAAATTTACTTTTAAAATTGGTATCATATTTTGAGTTGAAAACTCTCAGATATGGATCACAGTCACATGTATGTTATGGTTATGTTCCTACATGGATTGTATTCCACGTGGTGGTGCAACCTGTAATCCCAGCACTTGGG
This sequence comes from Octomys mimax, assembly GCA_002564305.1. NCBI lineage: Eukaryota > Metazoa > Chordata > Mammalia > Rodentia > Octodontidae > Octomys > Octomys mimax. The sequence goes on from NDGM011256877.1 coordinate 3,808, forward strand.
AGCCTGAAAAACAGGAGAATCACTACAAGTCCAATCTAGGTAGTGAGTTCCTGTAGACCCTGTACTACATAACTACATAAAATAAATAGATAAATAAAAACAAAGTCAGAAAATAAGGAGTTGTAAGAATTATGGTACTGGGAGAGCGGGGGTATTATTGTGATGTTGCCTGGCCACGTGACTTACTAACCTTTGGAATTAATTTGTAAATGTTTTGAGAAACTGTTCAAAGAGACAGCCCTTGTATGCTGTAAACTATATTGGGGACTCTGAATGGAGCCTGGAAAAATGGAGTCCTAATGGAAATTCTGCCTGTTAAAATGAAGTTCAGGTGGTTCCACTTGAGAAGAACTGTAAAGTGAGGTTTAAATAAGTGATACTTACACATGACTTCTACGCTTTAATTTCTAACTCAATTTACAATAGGATCTTCCCCTTGTTGTTATGGACCAGTAGATTTGTGATCACTTGAGGCCTTGTGAAAACACAAAATCTTGCATCGAGCCCTGACCCGGTCCTTGTATCAGTATTAGTGTTAGCAAAACACTGTTCTGGAGTGTGTAAGAGGTACCACACAGCAGGACTGTGTTTTTCTTTAAATGATTTTTTTTTTTTACAGCAAAAGAACTGCACATAAGCACAGAAATTTTTCCTCTGGAAAGTTATGAATTAGAAGGACTACATTACACATTGAATATATCATTGTCAATTATATTGTTTTTCTTCCTCTGTTACAGATACACAGGTATGGCAGTCTTTTGCCTTTATTTTCTCATTTCAGATATAGGAATTGTAAGGGAGAATTTATTCTGGGTATAATAAAGGCAGTGCATCAAAATTATTATCTTCTGTGGATTTAACCTAGCTAGGAATGTAGACTTTATTGCTTCTTTACATTCTAGGTGGAAAAAAAAGAGAATAAATTATATTGACAGAGCTCTCTAAAATGAATAACATTTGATTTAATTAGTTTTTCTTGCTGCCTTCCTTGACATTAGCTACAATTAATGTGTTAAACTAGATGTGACTGTTCAGAATTTCTTAATAAACAAAAATTTTGGAACTCTTTCTTTTCTTCTAGCATGGAAAGCTTTGTTAGTTATTTAACACTGATTAGTTTTATCCTTATGATAATTATCATCCTGTGTGACATTTTTCTGATTCACCTATTTCTTAAAATACAATACTTAAAAAAATAAAGAAGTCAAGGGCTGGTGAGATAGCTCAGTGGACTAAGTGCCTGCTTAGGCAAGCACAGGGACTGGGTTTCTATCCCTGTTACTGCATGCCATGCCAGCCCTACCCCCTGGGCGTGCTGAGCCAGTGATAGACTCTGGGAGTGGTGACACAGCCTGTAATCCCAGCTGCTGGGGAGGCTAAAAACAGGAGGATCACCATGAGTCTGAACTGCATAGTGAGACCCTGTATAAGTAAATAAATAAATTAATTAAAAAATAAAGAATAAAGAATTCAATCAAATATTTATTGATTTTACTGTTCAAATGGATTGCTACAAATTAAGTATTTATTTCATTGACTGAGTGAAACAGCAAAGTGATTGATGGACTGTTCTGATGTTGTGTTACACAGACTTTGTTCACTAATTTCTCCTTTACCTTTCTCACAACCTACTCTGAGGAAAGTGTGCTTCAGGCTACTTCTATTTCTGTGTTGAAATTCTTCAACTTTGTCAGGTTGTTGACATTTTCACTATTCTTCACTTTATACCTCTTTGTTCCAGCCAGTAAGGTGAGTTTACTTTAATACATTTGTTCCTTCTATAAAGACCTTCCTTTTTGACAAGTCTGCAGTTCCATCAGTCCAAGTACAAATGACTTTCTCTCAAGGCAGTGTTCTGTTAGAGCAACCTGCAACCATCTTAGCTTAGAAGGCATACAGACTGATTTACAGTCCCCTTCCAGTACACTTGGTCTTGAGAACCAAAGGTCTGTGAAGGTCACTAGCCCACTGTCCCCAAATAATCCATGTGTGCAGCTTATCTCTGGCTTTGAAATGCTGTCCCCCCACCCCATGTAGAAATGTAATTGTAGTTGTCCCATCCATCAGGTGCAGAAGGTGAAAATATTTTTTTTATTATATAGTGCCTCATTATCTTCATTAAATTGTCATCAGTCTTTTGCTATGTGCTTTCTCCACTCAAATTTTAGAGAGTAGATTCCATGTTATGGGATGTGAAAGAAACCCAAGCACAATCTCTAAGTGCAGATGAATTCTGCCTCACAGAATTCTATAGATGAATAAATATAGTGAATAGATCTTGTCTCCATTTTAAGGACTGGCTTATATACAAAGAAATATAAATCCATTCTAATTAATAAGCAAATATAAAAATTTTAATGTTTACAGTTACATAATATACCTGCAGGGAGACATCTCATTATTTGGGATAATAGTGTAATCTTTCTTCTTTGTTTAAATAAAGGTCAGTGGTTACTTGAAATCACTGAAAAAAACCTGCTGGAAAAAGGTTCATTTGGCATGCTGGAACTGATGAATTAGGTAATAATTGTAGCAGCAACTGTCTTCAGCTGGACCCACCCATTGGAGTCCTGCTTTTATCCTAATTTAAATTTGTATTGGTAGCTGACCACACACTTTTCCATTTAAGTGTTGGCACATATTCCTATGTGGCCACATTTAATTCAAAACAATTATTATTAATATTAAATACAACTACATAGCTACTAGAAGTACTCATCTTATTCTTTGGCTCATATCCACACATCCTGTGGTAGTTTTATAGGGGTATTATCTTCTCACTTGATTTTTTTAAGGCATACATGCCATTCAAAATATTGTAAGGAAGTATTGATCTATTTTCAAGCACAGTAAATGTTTATAGGAGTGTGGATAGAACAGGAAAAGTTTTATTTTGTGCATTTTAAAAATCATACAGACACTTTAATGAGATACTCTCTCCTTAAAATATAGAATATACTCCTTAAAACATAGAATATACTACAGAAGATTTAATTTCTTAGAAATTAAATTAAAAGAATTAACATTAAATAAGAATTACGGTGTGAGGAATTTTCAAGGACAATACTGGGCATAACATTCTGATGTAGCTCACAACATGGACTGCATTAAATAGACTTTCAAGAAAATGGGTATTTGAAATGTCTGCATGAACTTCTTTGATCTAAAGGGAACAAAAGAATGCTTGCTGTCAGAAGGTAGAGCAGATGGAAGACATCAAGTAAAGACAAGTCCTTTTGTGGTTAATATAGGTACTGAAGCAGCCCATTACTGGGGTCAATAGCAAGACTACAGACTGGGACAGAGAATTTAAAGATAGAAAACCATAAGTCATCATTTCAAATATTGGGCCCAAGGTGATAGCAGAGAATGTTAGAAAGGGGCTTTACAGAACATCTCTTATTCTAGTTGTAGGCACTTTGGTAAAACAGTCAATGTGAGAGTCAGAGCCTATGTATTGTTCAAATATCACAAAATTGAATTAATTATGTTAGCCAGTTCACTGAAAACAAATGGCTTGGGATTTAAAATAGTGACTTAGGAATATTTAGATGACATATTAAATAATTAGGCAACCCAAATGCCACTGACCCTGCCAGGAGAAACAGATGCCTTTACCTTTATAAAGGGGGATCAGTATTGATTATAGAAACCGTTACAGCCATGTATGGAATAGTGTCTTTTGGAGCGTGATGTTTCTCTGCTTGGCCCATCTTTACCTGCCACGTGGCTCCCATCATTTAACTGAGTCAGTAGACTTCGGGATACAGTTAAAACTCAAACTTAAATGGAAAATTTCTTAGCCCCAGGAAAATTCAAAGATTTCTCCTATCTCATTTATCTAAGAAACCACAGACAAGTGCACAGGAAGTTGGGGTATGACATCAAATAAAAAGAGCTTAAGTTTTTTAACCTTTGTGCATGAATGGGAATTATTTAATGAAGAAGGCAAAGGTAAGAATATATGGTACTCAGAGGGACATTCCATCAACCATTTTCTTAGGCAAGAAAGAATGAAACCTAGAACCTGAGTACAGTGACTCAGACAGACAAACAGGTACAGAGGAGGCCAGAGGGCACTACGGGCCCTTGTGTGCCAGTGACTGATCTGCAGAGCTTACAAATATTATTTTCTGGTACATTTTATTTCTCAATGTAACAAGGCTCCCAAGGGAAGGGAAGATAATAGAAAAAGGTTCTGGAAATTGGTGGGAAGATAAGATGGAGAGAATCTCTAGCAGTGTGCAAAAGGAACCTGACAAGGGGGATTTAGGAAGGCTTTTGCAGTAATAAGAGTCATGACAGAAAAATAGAGGACTGAAAGGATTTGTACTTTCCTTTCCTTATCAAATGCATGGTTCAGGTCCAAAGTAGGCAGAGAGCTGTATTTCCCTAGCATGTACTTTTACCACTGGTAACAATGAAGCAAAAGATCATTAAGTTATTGAAGATGTATGTCACAAAGTGATCCTATGTGTGAGGTGGGGACCAAGAGGTTGCGATACAGTGGACACCTGAGGAGCTTAACAAAGACAAGATGGGATGAAACTGGTTATTTTAATACAGGTAAAGTATATATTTGAGTTAAAGTATCTCAAATTTTGGCTGAGATCATAGAAGGGGGTTACCTTGGCCTTGTGCATGTGACTGGTATACATGGGATGAAGGACACCAGGGGACTTGTCTCAGATTTCTCCAAAGCCAATTGTGTTAGTACAACTGGGAATAATGGGAGAAGTACAGGAGGTTCATGCATGCCAAAGCAATCTGCATCTTATCTCAGTTCCTGAATATGCCCATTGTAGAGAGGTCTCACTGAAAGATTCTCTTGTCTGCTTTGCCTCATTTATACTTATTCAAATCAACTGCCTTACTTTTATTGGCCCTTCTTCAACTACAATGTGATCATATTGATAATGTTTGGCTTCATTACTGAGTTTATGTGGTACACAAGACTAAGCTGGGATTATGACATAAATAAAAAGGAATAAATGTCACCACAAAAAATAGGTCTTTGGCTTTCCTTCACGAGGGTAATGCAAGTGCCAGTCTGCATTATTTTAGGTAGGGCCACGTGACTGGTTGGAGTAATAAGGTCATGTGGAGAACACTTGGGGAAATTAGATTGGAAAGATAAAAGCAGGACATAAATCTAAAAACTTGCTATCATTTGTTAATGAATTTGGATTCATCCTGTTGATTAGGAGGAATTTGGGCAGATTCTTAAGGCAGGTTATAAGGTATGATTGAAAATATGGTGAATGATTTAATTTTTAAAAATGTATTAAAGTAAGAGACATATTGACAGGAATTGCCCTCAAACTACTACCTCTTGCCTCAAACACACATACCCCATAGTTCTTGCCATGGCTGAAGCTGTTTGGGACATACTTTAGTTACTCCATGGATGGTCTCAACTGATTCAAATCATTTACATTTCATGATCATTTTGAATTTGCAGAGAAACCAGAAGTTGCACAGAGCCAGATCTAAGAAGCATCATGAATAGCACATTAATGTTTTTGACAAGCTGGCCTTTCACTGAAAGGCATTTGGCAGTGCAGATCACTGCACATGTAGTCACCTCTCTACTAAAAACCCTCATGAAAGAGCACTTGCAGAGTTGCTTCAGAAAGTGGCAGCAATGAGGTGTATACAAGGGTGTTCAACGTAAAGAGTATTTTAAGGGAATTTATGAAAATTTGTAATTTTCTATGAGACATTTTTAAAAATTTAAACATGATTTCAAATATACTTTCTAGATATGATATTAAAAAAAGATGAATTTAGAAAGAGGTTTAAACCCCTTTGAGAGGCTTAAGAGAGATGGCTAAAAGCAACAATGCTAGTTGACACAATAACACAATATTGTGTATGACAGATTTTAAAGCCACACCTATGGGCAAGAAAGTAGAACCAGAGGCAGAAAGAGCTGTAAGATATACTTAGGATGAAGATGTGATAAGAATTATTGACTGATAGGATTACAGATTATGAGCAGGGAGGAATGCATGAAGCCCTCAGATGTCTGTCTTGTGTGAGTCACTACCTGGTGGTGCCATTTAAGTTAGGAGTTGTACTAAGAAGGGCAAGATGAAGGACAGTAATTACTATTTCAATTATGTGGAAGTTGAATTGATAGTACACGAAGATATATCTTTGAGTAAATCTTGTAGGCAGCTAGAAGTAAAGGCCTCAATCTCAGAAAAATTATCTGGGTGATGAAGAACATAGGAAAATTAGAATACTACTGTATCTATAATTGTTCTAAATGAAAAATAAATTATACTGTGGAGAGAAGAAAAATCATTCTGGATGAATAAAATATTCAGAAATTTTGAAAAGGAAAAAAGACAACTGAAGAAGATCAGGAAAGGTAAGAAAAGATTAAAACTATAACAGGAGGAAGGATTATTATGAGTCTGAGCTGCGTAGTGAGATCCTGTACTAATTGCATTAAAAAAGAACCAAAACCCAACCTACCAACCAACCAACCAGCCAACCAAAAAAAACAAATCAAACCAAACCAAAACAACAACAAAAAGACCCAGGAGGGACTTAAAGCAGAATTATCATTTGTGACACCTGTCAATGATGCTAAAACCTGAAGTGTTATTTGGCTTTTCTAATTCATTAGTAGTTTCTCTGTTACATGGAAGTGGAAGCCAATTTGTAGTAGTCATATAAAGAATGTGAAGTTAAGAAGAATAAAGAGGGCCAGAGAGATACATTGGTAGAATAAGTGCCTGCCTGGCAAGCTCAGGGTCTTGAGTTCTATTCCCGGCACCCCTCCCCCCCAAAAAGAATAAAAAGTAATATACTGAGAGAAATTTTGACTCTAAAGAGAAAGAATATTTAATGGGCAAACTTTCAAGAGTTCTGCTTTTTTTTTAAATGGTGAAATAGATCTGGATTTATTTACATGCTTATAAAGAAAAGACAGGGAGAAATTCAAGATTGTGAATTTCTTCACAATTCAACAGTGTGAGGTAAATATTTGGTGAAGAAGGCCTTGAAAAAATTCAGAGGAGATAAGAGCTGTATAGAGATTAACGATGAAAAAGTGCAGAGATTCTCGGTATCTGCAGTAACAAGTAAAGAGTAACTGAGGAAAACACAAATGGCTCTCAGAAGAGGCAGAAAGTTGACAATAGTGACAAAACAAAAACTAGACCTGAGAGAAGCCAGAAGGGAAACCACCCCCATAATATCAAAACTCAGGGAGGGGTTCAGATTTTGGGGGAGCGTGAAACAAAGGAAGTAGGAGCAGCAAGCTAATACGTATTTTTCACTTACAAATCACAATTTTCCTCTCCACTGAAATTCTAACCTCACTCTGGTGACTGCCATATGACTGTGATTAGTCACTCCTCCTGACACCACGGCTTCTTTCTCACCAGTAACCTCCACACCTGCCTCACTTAAGCAGCCTCAAAGTCTGTTTCATTACCAGTCCAGACTGGTTCTGGTGTGACACGAATAATCTCTATATGTAAATGGATAAACGACTTAGAGAGTCAAACAATGGAAGAAGGGGGGCATACGAAGGTCAGAGATTGGAAAACTAAAGGTCGGAAAGTCAACATTTGAGTGGCTACAGGACATAATTATGTGAACATCAGTGTGGGCATAGGTGATGTCAATTATTGGAGCAAGGGAGGTCAACATAAATGTCAGCAGATCTGTATCTCAGGTGCTAGCCATCCAGCTGAGGATTTTTAAAATGAGAATTAAAATAACAATGAACTAGATATTAAGAATTTTTTAAAATGTAGTTGAGAGATCTGTTTGTGAACAGGCAGCAGTATGAAAAGAGATGATGTAAATATCTTACACATCACGCTCTTTCAAAAAGGTCTATTATATATGTATAAAAATTGTGAGTTTAAAAATAGCAATGGAAATAGAGGAGGGTGATCGCGGGCTGCAGGGTTAGCATCACCCTGAATGGGGTGGCTAAGGCGGTGACGCTGGGTTGGTGATAAAGCAAGAAAGAGGATTTGCAATATATTAAGAAGGGATTAAGAAGTTTGAATGACAGCAAGCACAGTGTTGAAATAAAAATTCATAGCAGGAGGTGTCACTGAGTTTTATGTTGATAAGATTGGAAGAGAAAGACAAATAATGATTGAAGTGGTTTCCTTATGGTGGTGTGGCCAGTGGCTGGGTGGAACATTTGGGTGTGCATTCGCTTGACTCAGAGCTGCTTCACAGTGCTGCTCCAGGATGGTTCCACAGGCAGTGCCAGATCTGGCTGGGTCAGGATGGTTTCTAGTGATCTGAGGCTCTCAGATTCCTTATAGAACCACAGCATGCAATATTATGTCTTAAAAGCCTTATGCTCTGGATAGATAGGAGACATGAAAAAAGGCAGCATAATAAAACTGTGAAATTCCATGAATGAAATGTCTTTCACTGCTTACAGTGCAGGTCCTAGAATTTGAAAACAGTTATATATACTCAATTCCTGCATCAGTTAATTGCTAATGTCTTTCCACATTAATCTGTGGTTTCAGCTAAGGCTTGCATTGGCTGGGTATAACTGTTTCTTTAATAAAGTTTCCTAAAATAAAGGCTTCATTTTTGTTCACTTAATGTAGATCTTATACTTCATACTTTTCATGGACTGAAAATATCAAAAAGTTTTTCTATGAATGAATAAGAAATATTTTACCCTCATTTACTCATGGTACTTTCCATCTTTTTGATATGTATAAATTCAAATAATACTAATAATGTAAAATATTAGGAAGCTAAGAGGAATTATGAAGTTATTAACCCTACACAGTGTTCATTATGTTCAAAATTATCACTTGTAGTATGTTTGAGAAGGAGTTATGCTTTCAGTATTTTTTTTTTTAATTGATGTGTTTGGCACAGGGTGCAGCTTGGACTTGTGGTGATCCTCTTGTTTTCAGCCTCCACAGCACTGGTATAACAGGCATGTGACAACATGCCTGGACTCAATGGCTATCTCAGATCACCAGGTGCATGGCTGGCATGGCATGTGGTGTTAGGGATCGAATCCCATTCCCTATGCTTTCCTAGGTGGGTGCTTAGTCTGCTGAGCTATCTTTCTGGCCCTCACTTTCAGTTTCTTTTAAGAATATATAATATTATTTCTATATATAAATGTATCCTTAGATATTTCAGAAAAGTCTCAGAATCAATTAAAATAAGCAAATAAATGGTGTATCTGCCTAAAATCTGCTCAATCAGGCATATAAGGGACAAACGTTAGCAAATGGCCTGTGAGAGCACAGTGAGGTATTATGCTACAATCAAATTCTCCCAGAACACTGAAACATCTGAGTGAATAAGGCTTTGTTCTGTCTTTAGGCTGTCTACAAAAAGCCAATTATATATTAAGTCATCTCCATTTATTTTCCAGGTTAACCAGGAAACCAGAATTATCCAAGGAAATGCTTGCATCACACACACCAGGAAGTTGGAACTGTAGCCACGTACACAATTAAGCTGTTCCTGCACAGCTATCATTCTTGGTTCAGGCCAAGCACACAGATGCAGTATTCAGTAGGAGGAAAATGGTAGACTTAATGTTTCAACTCATAGAATTAAATGGTTATAGTTCACTTATAGTTTTCTTAAAATAGTTTATGCTTTCAGTTCATAATTTCTCTTAGGGTTAGGCTCTCAAAAATGGGGTAAAGATAAAGGAAGGTTATTTGCGACTTACAACTATCATATTCATGAAATTTGTGCAGTAAAGGACATAATTGTATCTGTGCATTTACTACAGTTATTCTGCATCTATCCCAATCTAATTCTCAGCACATTAGACTATAAGATATGTTTGCATTGCTGCATCAATAGCACAATTAGTATATTTTAGAAAATCTCTAAATTTGAACCTGAAAAATTAAGTGAAAAATAACAAAATCACAATAAAGTTAAGAAATTATTCAGAGAACACTTTGGCTACATGAATACCTCTAATGTAATGCTTCATCTGCCTAAGCTAAGAAATCCTTCAGAGGGTAAAGTCACTAATGGTACCTGTGGCCAAGTTCATGGGAATCTTTGTTGGAGACTCTGGGGATGTTTCCAGAAGAAGTGATTGCATTCTCTGAAACTTGAGATACTATTATGATTGGGGGCAGTGTTTCTTAATTACTCAACCTTTCTGCCAGATTGATTCTGTCATTCTTGTTGAAAACTACTTAGAAAAGTAAAAGAAAGTGACTGGGTTTCTTATGATAGAATACTATCTTCCTGAAGTAAATAAAACTTTGATCGAGTTTGTGATATATTTATGGAGGGAAAATAAATTTGAGCTTTTTTTAATTATTGGTAACTTCACCACACTTTTCTGTAATTTGTAGAACTGCATGAAATTAAATAACAATTGGAAAAGTCATAAAAAGGATCAAAGATAAAGATGAACTAAAATCAGGACTGCTTTGGAAGCCATGTGTCCTACCTTCTGATAGTCTATTTCTTATGTCTCAACCACTATAAAGTCACATAGGCCAAGGAGAGCCATCATTTTCCCCATTTCCCTAGGCGTAGTTACAGGTTCAGAGTGGTTAAGTAAGATGAGGCAAACTAACCTTGTTAGAAGTACAGAGTTCAGGTGTTTCACTTCTCCCCTATGGAGTCACAGAGGTAGCTAGACAAGAAATGGTGCCACGCTGACAAGACCAGGGAACAACCAGGGAAGGTAGAAATGGACAAGGATGTGTCAGAGTTAGGGTAGTGTGAAGAGTCCAGAACTGGGTGTGTGGAGGTCCATGCACGTCCTTGAGGGCATGTTGCACCCACTCTATCTTCTATTAGCACTTTCGAAGGCTTTTGCAGCA
>NDGM011256878.1:5237-17698 GCA_002564305.1 Octomys mimax
TGGAAAAGAACAAAAATAGTGATAGAATTTCCTTATCCACCAATGGTCTTTCTTCTTGACGTAGCACCTCTTTACCTTTGGGCATCTGCTCCTTTTTTTGTCAACAAAGTTCTCATATTTTAGTCACAAATTGAATACTAAACCTAAATTTTCTAATCAGAGGGTTCTTCAGAATTTTGGATCTCAGCTATACAAAATGTAGCAAGTTCTTTAGAGCATTTGAGTGAGTGGGATCTCTTTAGTCATTCCATTCTGCATAAATCAGCCAGAGCTAATGTATTTTGCTTGTGGCCAAAGGTCAAAGTTTGTATAAACATATTTCAGGCACCAACTACTAAGTGTTTTTCACCAGTTAATAGAGAATCTGAATGAAGAGACAGAAAAAGCTTGAAAAAAATATGCAGCTTTAGAAGTCTGAGAAATCAGAAAAAGAGAATCATTAAATGGTGACTTGAGCACAGATTTTAGAAAAGTTGAGAGCAGATTTCATCTTGAGATGGAAGCTTAGTTATATGAAGTGAAGATAAACTTAGGAAGTCTAAACTTTCAATTTTATTCATTAATAAGAAGCTGTTCAGTTAATTATATTAATAATGTTCATTAATATAAAAATACGTTAGAGCTCTAGAGATGAAAAAATGGAGATGATAATATTGTTGGGAACAGGAGGGTGAATATCAGGTTGCTGTCTGTAGCAAGAGACAAAACAGTGATGAATGAAGCTTGGGAAGTTTTCTTCTGGGGAAAGATGAAACACGAGGCTAGAAGTTAATAGATTTTCTATGTGGTCCTATCAAATTCTGCCTTATTCACTAGTAAAATTATGTAAATGGGTTATGCAACTCCAAAATCAGAAGAAATGTCTTACAGTGCCCACAGTAGATTCCGTATGTTCAGTCAATGCATCTTAACTCACTGCCTACAGTTCAGCTAATTTAAGCATACACATATGATTATGACTAAAATACCCAAGTTTTATGAAGAAAGACAATACTGTGCCATAATTAGATGTATTTATCAATGACATTAATTGTCATAAAAGCAGCTTAAAGGAAAGAGTACCATATCAGTTAAATTTTGAAAAATACTTGATTTGTATCCAATTTTAAAAATTATAGATTGCATTTCAGAGCTGCTGGTGGGTTATATTAGTCATGATGTTATGATATCATAGTGTCACCATCTCATGAACATTACTACAAGCTGAGGACTAGAAGTCAAGGGTGCTAAGCATTGACTTTTTTTTCTTTCTCTATTTAGGACAGGATCTGCAGGATCTGCAGGGTCTACAGGGTCTACAGGATCTACAGGATCTACAGAGTCTACAGGATCTACAGGGTCTACAGGATCTACAGGGTCTACAGAGTTTCACTACATAGATCAGACTCGTAGTGATCCTCCTGTTTTCAGCTTCTCAAGTGCTGGGATTACAGGTGCGCGTCAGCATGCCCAGTCTCAATGGAGTCTCAGCGCGCCCCCAGCAGGCCAGCACAAGCCTTGACTTACGACCTTTTCAAACGAAACAGAATTCTTATCTACTCTGAAAGTATCTCAGTATTGAACAATTTTACATACTTGGATGTGTAAATATATTCTCAAAATAACATTTGGGAAAATGAGAACAACTTACACATTTCTTTAAAATTCTAAGAAAAACAGATCTATTGGTGTACATGATTAGCAATTATTATTACTGTTATTTTAAGTGTTTGCTGTGAGCCAAGTAGAGTACCCAAAATTCCATTCACATTATTAATCCTCACAAGAGTCTTACGACTCAAACATTATGTGCAGATGAAAAGTGAATATTAAAAATCAGTATGATAATAAAAATTAAGTGGAGTTGACAGAAACACACTTTTAGTAATTGAAAATACTTTCAGGGATTAGAGCATACATAGTGTATAGGCCGTCATGAAAAGCAACAGGTAGGCCATCATAAGTTGCCCACAATGAGCTTAAGAATACTTCGAGGCATGTTAATATAGTGAGCCAAATGCTGCACTTATGATGGTGATGAACTATGTCTTAGCCATCTCTAACCCAGCTGCCAAATATTTCTAAGATAGTGATTCACATTTCAGTAGAATTTAATTTTGCTATTATATTAAACAGTCCTAATGCTCCAGTGGAATTTTACAGATGAATACTATCCTAAAATTATTGTATTTTTTGTTTTCTTTGAATAATTGTAATGTGAAATTTATCTATTGTTTTTCCTTATTGAATGTGTTCTACTGAATAAAAAATTATTAAATTTACTGTACGCTTCAGGAGTTCAAAATTTCCCTCTATTCCTATTACCTACAATACAGAAAAAATAAAGACAAGTGCAAATTACCAATTTCTTGTATCTGAAATGACTTATAACAGCAGATAACTTTCAGAAGTACCCAAATATCAGAACTGAAATATTTTCAGATTCTTAAATGCCTAGGCCTTCTTGTATATTCTAGAAAGCTTCTCAAATGCACTCCATTCTAAGAATGAAAGGTGAAATAATTTATAATGTATATAGAGAGCAACTTTAAATGTTTTTAATATTCAGAAAATCATCTTTGAAAAAGACAAACTTAAAAATTGAAGTGAATTTTGAATTCAAATACCAAAGCTCTCTTTAAAAGAAAGAAAAGAAAAAAGAAACTGCTGACCACTAAAGAAAATTATCTTAGGCATGTAAGGCATATAACTGATAAAAGGTCATCTCTGTATTTCTCAGTATGAGATGCTGAATGAGTTTTGCTTAATGGAAAGATGGAGATAAGGTTTGAAATCACAGTTTGATATGGACTACATTATCTAATTAAAAACAATGGTGTGTTTTGGAACTAATTTAGAAGAATGGGAACAATTCTGTTTATATCAGTCCAATGTCTAAGTTCTGTTCTGAGATAAAAACTAAGGCTTCTACATGTGCTCTGCTAATAGCAAGATTTTTAATAAAGATAAAATATGCCTCTGAGCTCCACGTCTGTTCAGAATTTCAATTTAGCTTAAATAATACTTCAGCTAAAAAAATGATGTTCAATACATTCTCATATAAAGCAATGCTAAATAGATTTGTAAAGACAGATATTTTAATCTAATCAACAGTACATTAGCTTCTAAGATGAAGCAAACATTTGAGAACTCAAATAAAAATGTAATTTAGTTCACCCTAGAAGTTTGTAATCTCTCTTTTAAGTGTTTCTAAAGATTTAACATATATTTTGTGAACAAATACATTTGCATTAAAATGTATTTTACATAATGTATTAATTCTTGAATTAACAGCTACTTATTTATAAAACATAGTATTTCAATAAATTAGTTTAAAATCCTGTACAGTTTTGTTTTTGTTTTTGTAGGCTTGAAAAGACAGAGAAAGAAGTAGACTAGTGAGTAGTTAGAAATAGGGTTTATTAACATTGAGGTCACCTTCAACTAGAAAGAAATACAAACAGATAAAATATTGGGAGTGAAAGCCAGAAAACAACCAATACAAACAAACAAAAATAATTATTCTGTAAAGTGAGAACTTCGTAGACATGACATAATAATGGATTTTGGTGTTAACTGTTGTTAGCTTCCTTCCATTTCTTTCTTTTTTTTTTTTCCTTCCATTTATTTCTATGACTATCTCTACACCCAAGTGTGGTCCCATATTTAGACTGATGGGTGAGTTCTGAAGGTGGGGCAGGTGTAAGTATTATAATAAACAGATGAAAGTATGTAAAATATCACGGGGAAGAATGTATGCTAGACTATGAAAGAGAAACTTGTTAGCTCATCAAAAGTCTCTAACTGGGAATATCCTTCCTTATGCAAAAGGAGTTTTGAGAACTCCAACTTTATGTTCCTAGATGAGCTTACCTTCTTTGGTAAGCTTCCCTCTGCTCTCTAACCCTACAGCATAGTCTGTAACTTTTATGATCCCAGTAATTACTTATCTATCTTCTTTATATACAAAAAGTTATAGAAAGGGACTTTGTTCTAGTGTCTTGGCATCAAATTATATCTATATTCTTTTAGTCAAACTTTTATTCTCATCTCAAAAGTTGCATGCCCCTTATTTGAAAGCTAATATGATGTTCAGCTAAAATATACTAACTCATAGGCCTAGCATCAGAATTTCTGAAAATACCACTTTTTCCAAATTTCTACAAATTCGTACCATCCTCCAACCCATCCGTACTTTAATAAGAACCTATACCCTAGCCTGTAGAAGAACTAAATTGTTCCCAGCAGTTTAAATGAAAACTTTGAAGACAAATCACATTTGACTTGCAGGTTAATTCAAATCTTAATAAAATAATCCTTTTGCCACTTTTACATTTTGAAATATTTAAATACCACTTAAGATAACATATTAATAATATCTGACATTCCCATTGATAGAAACAGATATTGCTAATAAGACATCCACATTATCTCAAATATTTGAATTATTATTAGTATGCCTTTATAATGTGAAAAAACGTATTTCCTTGTATTTTTAAAAGTCACTTGGCTTCCCAGATCCATGTATTTCTTTTACTTCTCTATCTTAAATTAAAGGAAACATCTGCCAAGTTGAGAATTTCTTCTTTATACTTTCTCCTTACTGATTTTTATTCCCAATTCAGTCTGTGCCAAGACAGTTTCAAGAAAAAATAGCTTTTAATCCTACTGTAAAATAGACGCAGAAAAAATAATACAACCCATCAAACAAAGAAATTATTTTAAAATATTCCTGCTAATAGAGTTATGTGTGACTATTTTACGCTGTCCCATAGTGGGCTCTCAAATGAAAGGGCAATAAAGCAGCTTATGCTTTCAAAATGTGGTGTAAATTTTGATCCCAGTATGTTCATTTCACTGGCCTAAATGCACCTAGTGGATTAATGGAGCATTCTCCTAAGGGCAACTGGGTGGATGGTGGAGCCTTAATCTTGAGCATTACAAGTATAATTCCTTCCCATCTTCCCTGCTATGGTTCCCTGGCTGCCATGAGCCAAGCAATGTGCTCCCCTGCACCTGGAAGTTTCTACTTTGAAGCCCTGCCAACCATATCCTAATCTCCTGGCACCTTGAGTTAAATTAAACCATTCCTCTTTTAAGATGTATTGAACATTGTGTCTCAACAGTGAGAAAGCTGATAATATATATAGTGTCCTTCGGAATATACAAAAGGATCAATATGTACTTGCTTTTATGATTCACTATGAGTTACACTAAAATTTTATAGCTAGTGGCTAAGCAAAGTTTCAACACCAAGTGCTATTTATATTGTTCTATAGTCTAATGACAATAGATGTCATTCTCTAAACTTACATAGTTTCATAGTTGTTAAAAGTTAGATGAATAAATGTACTGTTGTTTTATTACACCAATAATTAGAGGATTTTTGGAGATCCACATCATTTGATTTTTGTATTAAGTTTAGTCTTGGTGATTACCCTTCATATTTGTTTTTATCTACAAGACATTTTGAGCCTAGTATTTTATTTTACTCATAGAGCCGCATACAGCTTGATCACTACTGTAGACTAAAGGCAAGTTTATAAATTATACATTATATACAAAAGAGTTTGGAGAGCAGAAAATTTGAGAGTTGTGCTGCAAAGCTTTCTGTTCACTGAGGCACATTTGCCTTCTTCAAAATAGGACACGAGATGGAGTAAGGATAGCCACATGTGGTTCACAAAAGACATTACAGTAAACTGCACTTCCTTAAATATTTTTGCAACTGTTCTCAGTCAGCTCCAAAGTGTGCTCCCAGGTAAGTTCAGTGCATTTGGAGCCGAGCTTCCATAGGTGCTCTTCTCAACCCTAAGACTCTAAGGCGTCCTTAGCTTCCTCTTTGGTTTCTGGGTTAAGTGGAAGAGAAACAGAAGTCACTCCATATCAACAGGTCACCTAGGACAGCTAAATTAAGAGAAAGGAATCTTGATCTTTGTAGAAAATCTGGTTCATTACCACTTCTGTTTGACAATTTCAGATGTATCAAGTGCTTTTCTAAAGCTTTCTCTAGGCCTAATTAAAGTGAAGTTTGTTTTATTTTAAAAAGGTCAAAGATGTTTTACATTTGTTTTTGTTTTTAAACTGTTGATACAAGGACAAGGCCAATCACAAAGGAAAGGAAGCAAAGCTTCAGGGAAAAGCGATTATGTTTACTATTCACACATAGAATTTTCAAAATAAGAGCCAGCCAAATAGCTCAGCGGATTAAAGCACCTGCAAGCAGATGCAGGGGCCAGGACTTCAATCCCCTGGCCTGCTGTGCTGGCCCCACCCCCAGGGCATGCTGAGATGGTGATTGAGACTGGGTGTGGTTGCATGTGACTGTAATCCCAGCACTTGAGAGGCTATAAACAGAAGAATCACTACAAGTCCCATCTAGTAGTGAGACTCTGCACACCCTGTAGACCCTTCCCTAAAATACAGAAAAAAAAAAAAAAAAAAAATCAAATAAAGTACCATTGTCTAATAGAACCTGGAAAAGACCAACTACACGAGGCATATGAAACCCCAGAGAGAACAGGGCACAGAATACCTACTGTATTCTTTAATGAGTATCATATGCAAACTTTTCATGTAAAAAATAAAATAAAATATACCTTTTTTCCCCTACTTCAGCTACAAAAGTTTTGAGGCTTCTTATAACTCCCATTTGCAAGTTTCTATATAAAAAGTTCACTTTCTGTTGACCATAAAAGAAACTAGTCAAAATATCTAAACAAAAGAAAGGAAAGGAAATACAAAACAATCTATGTGGATAGCACTGTCCTAGTGTGGCTGGATACACGGTAAAGTCAAGATGTAGTCCTCTCTGCTTCATCTAGCACCACCTTGATGTGCTGCTCTTCCTAGGGTGGTGGTGATTACCTCCCAATTCATATTAGCTAGCTGTATTCAAAAATAAAAAAGCTTCTCTTTTGAATATGCAACTCCTTCTGGACATCCCACAGTTTCAATGGCCTCATTTTGGCCATGTTCTAAAATCTTGATACAGCGGGTAGGGAGGCATTGATTGATAAGATTGGGGTCACAAGACTATTTCAAGACTGGGGTGGATGGGAAGAATGACATAAGTTATTATGGAAAACCTTGTTGTCTAACAATTCGACTCCACTCTGTCCATTTTTGTAAAAGAAAATGTTTGTATAAACGTGGAAAACAGGTGTTGCTCAAACAAAAATATACATTGTACACACATGTACTCTTTATATAAAATGTCAATTAAACACTTGTGTATTAACTTTACAAATAATATAAACTTCCTTAAATATTTACATAAAATCTATACATTAATCTGTGTTTGTTTCTACATTAACGTTTGTTTTATGTGCTAGAATATGATAAGCAATTATAGGAGTCATTTACACTTTATTTTTTAAGAGTGACAACTTGAGTTTTTTAGGGCTTCTGAAACAAAATACTACAAATCGTGTGACGTAAAAATGGAAATTAACTCTCTTCCATTTGTAAAGGTCAGAAGCATAAACTGAAGGCATGAGCCATGCTGCCTCCTTTGTGCAGGCTTCAGGGCTATTGAACTTCATGGCTCTCGCCTGGTTTCTGAGGATGCTGGCCGTCTTCTGAGTTCCTTGACTGTTGCAACATCATTTCCATCACTTTTACCTCGTCAGATTTGCTTATGTGTCTATTGGTATATTTTCTCCCTTACAAAAATATCAGTCATATTGGAGCAGGACCAACCTAATGACCTATCATACGCTGGGCATGTGTACAATGACTTTGTTGTCAATTAAAGTTACATTGAGAAATACTGGGGCAAAGAGTGGGGTAAGGAAATTCAATATAATTTCTTATAGGACTCATTTGTCTTTATAACATAGACTTTGTACCTCACAAGGAAAAATAGTATTAGAGTCCAATTACAAAAATTATTTATTGGTAAGATTAACATGTACTATATATATATATATATATATATATATATATATATATCATATATATGCCTCATACATATGGCATTAGTTTTCATTTTCCTTCTAATATTTTGAATGTAAAATGAGAAGATAGTCATGTATGAAGAAGTTCCTCTCTCCATGTAATAAACAGCAATGCTAAAATGTAACATAGCATTGGATAGTTATACAATAGAGAGGAAAATTAAGTATCTAATGTATAATTAGTATATCTGGTGTTTTTAATGTCTGAGAACTCTCAATTTAGGTTTAGATTTAATTGTATCGGGCCAATGAGATACCCTAGTGGACTAAGCACCTGCTTAGGCAAGAGCAGGAACTGAGGTTCCATCCCTGGTACCCCATGCTGTCCTGGCCCCACCCCAGGCACACTGAGCCTGTGACTGAGTCCAGTGCATGCCTGTAATACCAGCGCTGGACAGGCTGAAAACAAGAGGATCACTACGAGTCTGAGCTGTGTGGTGAGACCCTGTACCAAATACATAAAAACTAACTAAATAAATAAATTTAATCGTATCTCTTGCTCTTTTTCTTGACTTTTCACCTCCTTGATGGGATAAGATGACAAGAAGGCCTTTGCCAGGAGCTGACCCCTTGGGATTGCACCTCCTGACCGCCAGAACTGGGAGTTGTAAATATGAATCTGAATATGTTACATATGGGTGTTTCAAATCAATTTTTCCAGTCTTATAGAATAGTGGTAGAGCCCAGATTCAAATCTAGTACTGTGTGATTTCAGAGCTCACCAAATTATCCTAAAATATCCTGTCTCTAAGTCTACATTAAAATTAAATAATAAATTTTAAGCAAATGGTCTCCCGCATTGCCTAAAATGTATGATGAGTTCTATATGTTCTGGCCTTAAGTGGAAATAGAGCTAACTCTACTGTAGTGAGGCAATAATTAGCTCGTCTTTCCTACAATGGTGAAAACTCAGTGATTATTTGGCATTATCATATGCTCAGGACTTGGTGATAAATGGCTTCAGTTCTGGGCCAATATTTATCACTTATTATTAACAGTTATCATTGCAGTGATTTAATATAATTTTACACAAGCCCATTATCTTTCTAAATGATGTTAGAGTTAAGGATAGCAAGTCCCATTCTTCCAACTTTATAAATATTGTGAGTCTCAAATTAGAATTATAAGAAACTGTAAAATATTTTAGCTTACTTGATACATAATACAACTATATATACTATAATTCTATAGTGCAATTAATAAAATAACTATTTTGCTGGAAAGGACTACTCCTACCCATTATTCTAAAATATGGCTTGTGTGATTTTATCTATAAAATTATATTTATCCTCCTAAAGATAAAATGATCACTCTTTTAAAAATATACAATAAAATAGATGGGCATAATTAAGCACTATGCCATGTAACATTTATATTCAAAGACATAATTATTCACATATCATTCCTTTTTTTTACCCCCCTTTGGAACCGGGAATTGAACTCAGGCCACTGCGCTAGCCAGGGAAGCACTTATTTCACTNAGCCATCTCCCCAGCCCTCACATATCATTCTAATGACTTGTACAGTGTTTGAAAGAAAGCTTATAGCCTAGAAATTTTCATGGAAGTCATTCTCTCCAATCTCCCCATCTTAGACACTAGAAGTCAGAACCCATAGGATTAGTACACAATCAACTACAATATGTGACACAATTCAGCAGCTTACTCACAAAGTCCAGCTCAAGCTTCCAAGCTGGCGATGGACACAGCCAGGCCCAGGCCACCTGGTCTGACCAGCCCATGAGTGCTGACCCAGTCACAATGTCAAACAGCTATGTGTGACAAGAGAAGTCTTACAGCGAGTGACCCATTGAAACAGATGTGTATTGTGATTCTTGCTTTGAATAGCTGCATGATCATAGGCAAATTATTTCATCTCATGGCCTATCGATGCCCCTCATCATGTAATGGAAAAATAAAAAGAAAAGAGTAGCAAAATAAAAACAATAAAAATAGGTGATATTATACTAAATAACATAATAGCCAGAGGCTGAGAATATGTATTAGATGCTCAAAATGAAAGTTACTATTATTAATTTCTCTAATGAAACTTCTCCCTCAAAGATTCTCTAACAAAGCAACTGTTTTATTTTATTTTTTGTATTTAGGACAAGGTGTACAGGGTGTATAGGGTCTCGATGCGTATATCAGGCTCACAGTGATCCTCCTGTTTATAGCCTACCAAGTGCTGGGATTATAGGTGTGCACCACCACGCCCAGTCTTAATCGCCCTCTCAGTGCGCACCAGGTACGAGGTAAGCACAGCGGGCCTGGGGATCCAATTCCCGGCTCCTGCATGTGCCTAAGCAGGTGCTTTAATCTGCTGAGTTATTTGGCCGGCCCAGTTTCTTTAAAAAATAAAATAAATTAACAAATGCTATATGACACACTGGAAAATCAAAAGATTAGTATGTATAAGAACATCTGAAAAATAATCTCAACTGCATTTATCAATATTGATGCAATCTCATACATCAAAACCTACATTATTTCTGATTTTTTTAATCTGTTAGAAGTAGTAACAACCTTAAACTCCATGCAACTTAGATAATTTTTAGAGGCTGAAACAACATAAGGTACATAAAAATGCCAAGAAAGTTGTCTGCAAGGACTTGACTCATCCAGAGGGTTGACACTGCAGATACAGCTTCTTTACCTGCTATGGAACACCCACCTCAGACCAAACAAAACAAAAAAGCAGGATATAAATAAAGGACCATTTGTTGTGAAAAAATATATATGTATGTATATATACAAGATAGTTAGGATAGATATGCAGAGGGCCAGGGATGTAGTACAGTGGTGTAAGAGCCTGCCTGGCAAACACAAGGTCTTGAGTTCAATCCCTGGTACGGCCAAAAATAAATAAACAAAGGATAGATATGCAGCTATTTTCTCTTAGTTCATTGAGAAGAAAGGTTTGTACTAATATTGTTTAGAAAAGATACCATGTCTGTATCTTGTCTTCTGAATAACTAATATGAAGACAACAGTATGCAATGTATGAATTATTGTAACTGTCCTACTAACCTGTTTTGAAACTGTTTCTTTGCTATTTTATCTTTTTTTCTCATTAAAATAAAAAAAGCTAAAATCTCAAAGAGAAAAAAAAAGAAAGATCTCTGCAAGATGAAAGAAATCAAATCAATAGAGAAATAGGTAAATGAAAACTGTAAGTAAAATAGAGTTGAATATACCCTCCTCATCATAAGAGCATATTTAAAAAATTCAACTGCTAGTATTTGAACCAGAAAAAGCATATTCACAATCTGTTCTCATGACTATTAGCTTGTTTATTTAATCCCGTCATGTTCAACAATATGTATCACAGGATAAGACAATGTGCTCTGTCTGCTGCTCATAACACACTGCATGAAAAGAAAGGACACAATATAGAGCACGAAGAGACATTAAGAAATGTTCTTGACCTAGAATCAGGTCACATGAGTATGACGTGGGAGCTGCAAAAAACAAGGTCAGGCCACCAGACAAGGCAAATGTGACCAGTAGTGCTTGGAGTTCACATCTTTGTTGAAAATATTCTCCTGAGCTGAATGTGATATGTAGTGTGACTAGAAAATCCCTGATTTAGCATATACATCTAAAACTAATATGGACAAATGACAGGGAAACCTGAAGATTCATTCACATATAAAACACGATTACACTTATGCTCTCAACACAATTGAATTCCTCTTAAATTTAAAAAGATTTTAATTATCACATCATAATAATATGCAGCATACAGAATTTCATGTATAGTGGGATAATTGACTATTTCCAGAGGCTTTATTAGGTAAAAGGCTACCATAACTTCAGGGCAAGAAAGCGATGGAATTAAGTGGTGTGAGGGGCCTCTGACATTGCTCCACAGTGATGGGTGCTTGGTGATCACAGCTCATTCTATTCCTGGAGTGCTGGTGAGGCCAACGTCACCAGTTCTCTGCTCAGTAGCAATCCCTCCATTTTCACATCACAGGATACCATGGTGAAGTAACTCAAATTTTGTTTGTTACGGTAGCAAAGAAATGGGCCCTAGCCATCTAAAGAGAGTAATCACAGTTTGCCTACATGAACCTTGTTGATCTCCAAGCTACTGATGATAGGAAGTGGTTTGGAGGAGAGGGAGGGATGCCAGAACACAGATGAGAAAAGGAGTTAGGAGCTAAGGCCTGCCCAGGAATTAGGAGCTTCTACTATATAAAAAATTATTTTAACATTTTCTATTCTCCTCTTCTCTTCTCTTCTCTTCTGTCCTCTCCTCTCCTCTCCTCTCTTCTTTCTTCTCTCTCTCTCTCTCGCTCTCTCTCTCTCTCTCTCTTCCCCCCCTCCCCATCTCTCTGTCTCTCTGTCTGGCTCTGGCTCTCTCTGTCTTGCTCTTGCTTTTTCACTCTCTTTTTCTCTCTTTCTCGTTCTCTCTCTTTCTTTTTCTTTTTATTTCATTCTCTTTCTTTTTATGTACTTAGTACAAGGTCTACAGGGTCTCACTACATAGATCAGACTCATAGTGATCCTCCTGTTTTCA
>NDGM011256881.1:0-13061 GCA_002564305.1 Octomys mimax
GCTAAGCTTGTTCTAAGTAGGTGCTTTAGACCACTGAGCCATCTCACCAGCCCCTTGTATTCTCTTTAAAAAATAAAAAAATTAAAAATGTTATAAAGTGCAAAACTGTAAGCAATGGAGAGCAAAATACAAGATGATATGATTAAATGGTACACAAGGACTTACAGTAGAAAGCATTCAATGGCTGCGCTGCCCGTAACAGTAAGTGTGAGGCACAGCTATAGGTTTGCTATAATTAGCTTCCTTCTTCCTTTATTTGTTCTGGTTTATAATTTTGGTCAAGTTCTGTTCATTATCATGATAGAAGTCAATGACTATCACTCTTAAAGAATGAACATGTCATATCTATTACCTCTCCAAGAAAACATTTTATTAGAAGATGGTCTGAAGTCTAATCCTCTTTTCGTTTTTAAGGAAATACTTTTTCTACCTAGTAAATTTTTCAGTCATATCATCCTGAAGCAGGGCCTAGAAGGTAGGTGATGGCAATGCATGCACTAGCAGGGCTGGATGCCATATCCTGGCACCCACGCCTGCAAAACACTTCAGGCCACTGCCTTCAGCTGCCTACGCCAGCAGTGAGCTGGATTTTCTATGAAGTAAGTTTATTAAAACTGAAGTTTTTGCAAACAAATAAAAGCATCCTATTTGCCTTTTCCTCACTAAACTCCATGACCACCCAACTCTGTGGTTGAAGCCAAACTTCACTGAACCTTCTGCTTCAACAACAAGCTGCATTCCTTTACTCTTCCTTTTGTTATTCTTCTTTCATGCTTTGTGACTTTTTTGGTTGTAACAGCAGCAAGTTCTTATCAAAGCCTTTTATCATGTATCTTAAAATCCATAACAAGTACACAAATGTGCCCACTTCCCCTTTCTGCATAAAGACTCACACACCTTTGTGATATGATTTTCTGTTTGTATTTTGACCTACTTATCTGCCTTCACATCACTTTTAGGAAGGAGAATGTTATTTAAACGTAAGAAATTTAGTCAGTGTTTACTTATAGATACTATTTTTTCATCCAGTTATTATCCAATAAAAGGCCTTTGAGTACATGCACCTAAAACATGTATACTACATACATATAAATGCCACACTTGTGTTACTGAACCATTACGTACTGTACATTTTAAGACACTCAGAAGTTAAAATTAGGGCTGTGCAGATAGTTCAGTAGTCTAAATGCCTGCCTGGCAAGGGCAAAGACCCAGGTTCATTACCCACTACTGCATGCTGTGCTGACCCCAGAACCATGGGTGTACTAATCCCGAAACCAGGTGTGGTGGTATACACACCTGTAATCCCAGACTGAGTCTGAGCTGTATAGCAAGCCCCTGTACCAAATAAATAATAATAATAATAATTATTATTATAATTTTAAGTTAAAATTAAAGGCAAAAATTTAAAAACTAGATTCTCTAATATTTTGTTAGAAGCCCACAATATAATATTCCCAACACATAATTCTGATTTAGAGATCTCTGCTTTAGGCCTATTCAGAATAAAAAGAAAAATTCTATGTTTTCCCAAACATTACCTACTGAAAGAAGGTCAAGATTTACTTTTGCTTTTTTTTTTTTTTTTTTTTTTTGTGGTAGCCAGGATTGAACTCAGGAACTTGTCCTTGCAAGCCAGGCTCTTATGCCACTGAGCTATCTCTCTGGCCCAAGGGTCCCAATTTAAAGGGCTTTAGTCTATCTGAGATATACATAGAACATATGGAAGGATCATTCAACACATAGGAAATGCATATTAGTAAACAGAAACTGTAATTAAAATTTATAAGATAAATATTGAATAATTTGTGATTAATTTTGTGTCACTCTAAATATAATAGAAACTGATCACTTGAAATCTATTTCATTATTATGTTCAAAACAAATTTACCCACAGGTAGTGGGTATGGCATGAATACTAAACATGACATGAAGTTTTACCTTAGACATACTCAAGAAAAGCTTTTCAATTTCAAAACATCCTACGAGGTAACATTAGCCATGTAATCAATATCAAATAAAAGAAACACTAGACTGGAACTAGTCAACAACACTGCACAGGTAAGAACTATCACTATTTGAATAGATCTAGATAAAGGGTTATTGTTCCTATAAAGCTTGTGCCCACTCTGAAAACTAACATCAAGTTCACATTTTTTAAGGTGAAAAAGAGATTTGAGGTCATTCCTTAAATGAATGAAGTTTTATTCTGTCCTGAAATTTTCATGTAATTTAAGAGTAGAACTGTAACAGAAAATGCCCTCCCTCCTGGCCAGTATACTTCACTCCCCAGTGGCCCAGTCATAGTTCCTATTGCAGTTCTGGTTGCTTCTGATTTCCTGGTCATGGATGGTCACTGTGACAAATAGTTGGTCACTGTGATGCATTCACATTGTATAAACTAGTTTCCAACTGACGAGCCATTCTGCCTCTGTACTTCCTGCTGGCTTATCTCCTATAGGCCCTTGGCCACTAGAGATCAGGGCCTGATAGTATGTGAATGAGCTCAGGCATGTAAGTAAATCTACCTACAAATGGTGGGTGTCACTTTGGTGTTCTGCATGCCGTTATAGAATTCTAACTTGACTAGTCTAGGTCAACACACCACTGGCCCAGCCCAGCAGCTTCTCCATTTAAGAATAACTTTTATAGTTTAAGATGTTTTTAAATAACAAAAGAATACTATTGTGTGATATTAAAATTATATACCATTCAAATTTCACAGTCATGAATAAAGTTTTATTAAAACAGATCAACACACTCGCAACTCTGCTGGGTCTGACTGTACTCAACAACCAGAGTTTAGAGCCTCCACACAGACCATGTGGTTCACAATACCTAACATATTCACTGCTTGTCCCTTTTTTGTTTTGTTTTGTCTTTTTGAGGTGAACTCTCGCTATGCAGTTCAGACTCACCTTGAACTGGCAGTCCTCCTACTGCTTCAGACTCCCAAGTTCTGGGAATATAGGTGTGTACCACCACACCCAGCCAAGCTTCCTGTCTCTTTACTGGCTCTTTTCTTGGTCTACATAACTGACTTCAATCCCACCCATCATAGACTATCAAAAGCCGCCTCCTCCTCTCCCCTCCCCCTCCCTTCCTCCTCCCCTTCCTCCTCCTCCTTGTTTAATGGTATGTTTTCCCTCACTCAGTCCCACATTTATCTTCACTACAGGTCAGTGGCTCTGAGTCTTTCAATTTGGCCCAGTGGCTTCTACTGCCATCTTTTGCCCTTAAAATGTTTATTTTCTCCTTTCCTACAAATTTGGTTCCCATTTAAAAATTTTTATTTTAAAAAGAAAAAATAAATTTCAAAACAAGATCATAGAAGATCATAATAATCAATACATTGCATATTGTTATCTCCAGAGTACTCGTGGTACAAGACATAGGGATGAAATCTTGTCCAAATGATATTAGCACAAACTTTTCTTTTCAATGAACTAAGAGAAACTAGCTGTATAACTATAACTATCTTAACTATCTTGTTTTTATATCCATTTTTTCCTTTTC
The DNA here is from genome assembly GCA_002564305.1 of Octomys mimax. Lineage (NCBI taxonomy): Eukaryota > Metazoa > Chordata > Mammalia > Rodentia > Octodontidae > Octomys > Octomys mimax. The sequence goes on from NDGM011256881.1 coordinate 3,517, forward strand.
CTTTCCTTCCTTTCCCCTTCCTCCACCGCAGTTTCTCTTTCCTTTTGAACAGTTTCTTCCCAATTGACAATATCTATTGTATATTTTGGGTCTGATTTACTCATTCAACTTTTCACACTAAGAAGACTATGCGATATCTACACACGTGCATCTGATTTACTTCACTTATGAGCATGGTCTCAAATTGCATCCATTTACCTACAGAAGTCTCCACTTTATCCTTATTTATGGTTGAGTAGTATTCCATTGTATAAAATTGACATAGTTGATTAATTCTTTTTTTACAGTCTTCCCAATATTAACTCCCAATATTATCTGCCACTCCAGTTTTCATGCTTCGAAAATTTTGAATAACATGCACATGTGCAATTTTCTGCCATTTATTTTAATGTTGCTTAGAATGTGCTCTCTGCTTGGCACGCCTTCTGCTAGAGCCAAGATCTCAGTACATTCCAAGGTCCAGCACCCCCCATGAAGACACCTCAATCCTCTCAAGTCAGAATTATCCCTGTTGAAAAGACAGCTCCAGTTCTGTATCTCTATCTCATATTAGTTTTTTTTCCTTTCAACTCCTTTATTAAATTGATTATATAAGATACACAGTCTCATATTGACAATTCCTGTCATGAATGAAAGGAACAGAAATAAGATAGGGAGATAGGCCTCACACAGAAACAATCCTGTGGTAAAAAAAGAAAATTTGGATCCTTTAACAACAAAAGGATGTCAAAAGCAGAACATAAGTGGACTCCGGATTCAGACGATGCCCTAAAGTATGTGCCGAGACAGCACACCCAAAATAGAGTTCATTTAGATTCCTTCGTTTATGGCACATAATTTCTTAATTATCCTTTTGTGAAATAAACATGAGCCTTAAGAAACATGAAATCAAAACTACATTTGTTTCCAAAATATAAATTCTAAATTCAAAGTAGCAATCTCATTGATTCTGAATGTTAAAAGTTCCCAAAGTAAAAAGCAATCTTAAACTTTTTTTGACTTTCTAAATAAAGCCTGCAAAGAAAAGACAATGTCGGTCCAGTTGTATAGACTGCACATATATAGTATGAGCAACAAACAACAGCAAACAAACAGGACCTTGCCTTCACATCTAAAAACACCTAATTAAAACATGTTCTTTCTACTTATCTAGCAACCCTACAAAACCACCAGCATAACGAAAGCTTAAACTTCATGCTATGGAATTACTAGAATATGCATCTATCAAAATTTCCAAATCCCTGCTCCTGGTACAATTTTATTATACCTATTGGATGAGGCAGGGCATTTGGGAAAAAAAAAATATTTACTAGATTTACTTCTGATTCCTTCCCACCAGAAAATGACACAGTAGGAAGCCAGATAGCGTTCACTATTTATGCACAATGGGCCCCTCACTCTCATCACACACACTGCCAACACATACTGGCTAACGATAATTACTCAAAAGGTCTGATCTGTAACCGAAAGGATTTTCAGTGGCAAAAAGGCATAGAACTAAATAACAGGAACTTAAAAAACAAGAATGGCCTTCTCCTTTCAATTATTTTTTCAATTATTCTGATTACATCAAGAAGAAAACCTCAATTCGTGCCACTGTGGTTTTAGCCCTGCTAATCTTTGATAATCTCTCTTCCTAACAGAGAACAACCCTCAGGCTTGCAACCTTCCTCAGGCAAACATTTCCAGATAGAGTTTAGTATGAGTGCTATGCCTTCGCTGAAATTTATTTTTATAATTTGCTTATATTTTCAATATACAATTTGTTCTTGCTTTTCTATTTTAGTGCAAATAAAGCATTCTTTGTAAATAAGTTTAGGTTAACAAAGATAAGGTTATCGTTATTAAGTAAATTACAGCACAGGCAGTACACATTTGACAGAAACCTTAATGATGTTACACAGAAATGGGAAACATTTGGTTGCAATAGATACTCAACAAAGTCCAATGAGCCTAATCTATCACCCTCCCTGTGGTTCACTTATCTACATAACTGAAGGAAAGCCTCCCAGCTTCTAAGACATCAGCACTAGGAAAAAGCTTGGCACATTTGATGATGTCCACAGACATGCTTAGTTGTCACAACTGGGAGGAAGTTTATCACTGGTCCCCAGTGGGCCGAAGCCTGAGGCATAGTTAGATGTCCTATAATGCACAGGATAGCCATAAGACAAAGAATTATCTGGACAGGAATTTCTACAGTGCCTGGCTTGAAAGACTTCTAAGAAAAGGCTTTCATGCAGTATCCTTTGCCTATCAAGAATCACCCTCTAAAGGGCTGGGCATTTGATGCATGCCTACAGTCCCTGTACTGAAGCCAGAGGGTTGAAGTTCAAGCTCAGCCTGAGCAATTTAGCAAGATCCAGTCTCAAAAGCAAATACAAAATAATGCTGGGCAGGTGGTTCTGCTGAATGGCCCTGAGTTCAATCTCCAGTAACAATACAAATAAATAAACAAATACACCATCTCCCCAGATCCTGCTCCTACCTTCACCTTATCTCTACCAGAGGTAAAATCATGCCTGAGCAAAACCCTGACCAAAATCTCTCCATTTTACATCACCCACCCAACCATCAGCAATTAAAATGCTAATTCTGTGTCATCGATATTTTTCTATAACTTCCTAATGAAGCCACTGGAGCTATGAAATTTTCACATGATCCTGCCGTACAAATAGATGAAAAGATAATTGAGGTAAAGATTAATGTAACTGGAGAAAAAACTTGGCTGCAGGTGCTACTGATTTCATGAAGAATTATTATTTGGCTTCACTGGGCCCCTGACTGAACTAAACACCATATTTTGCAGAATAAGCTTACTTTTGAAACTTAAAAGAAAGCCACCATTCTTTTTCTTAGATATGTTAATTTTTCCAAGAAGCAGATTTTAAAAAGTCAAAAACTAGTTTTCAGCTAGAGAAGAGAAAAAGAGGAGAAGGAGAAGAGGGAAGAAGAGGGTACAAATAGAGGAAAAATGAAAAACAACTGACAAAAAAAAAAAAAACAACTAGTAGTTAAAGCAGTCACTTGGCTAACACTAAATACTTTCTTCTTAAATAGTACCGCAAAGGCAAAACCCACACACATATTATCTCTGAGGGTAAGGTGTTTACAACAAGTTTCTTTGAAGCTATGTTGTGGTTAGCGTTCTCTGTCTCTAAAGCTCTCCAGAGCAGTACAGAAGGCAGCTAGCACCACACCTGTCTTTTTCACTTTTGCGAAGTCAGGAGTTCTTTTTAACTTTGTAACAACATTCAAACATGGAAAAACAGCGTGTTCTTAAATCAGTGATCCTATCATACATAGTCTTCAACTGACTTTAAGGTTCTTTTGATAGTTCCAAATACGTAGAGGTTGGTATAGCTCAGAGGCGTTTCAGGGTTTTCAGTTCAACTTGATTTTAACTCTGAATCCAGGCACACCTGTGGTAAAGTGATAGCGATGGTGAAACTGAATTCCTTTCATTTCAGAACCACAGAACACTCTGCCAACACAAAAGTGGCATTGTTTTCAGCAGCCATAAGCTGCAGAGGTGCAGTGACTGGTGCTCCCACCGTGATGAGATCAGGGTCCTGATCCATAAATTTATGCAGGGGATAAACAGGTTATACTTTTCTTTTTCCTGTGGTCTCTAGAATGGAGAACCCTCAAGAAGAGTATAAAAGGAAATTTAAGGACAGAAGAAATAATGGCCAAAGGAATGGCCTACAGGTGGGATGGACCAAGAGAAGAAGGGGTGAGGAAAAGAGGATCTAATTCTTCACTAGCTGTGCTGTTGACTGAATCGAGTCCCCTCCAAGTTTGTATGTGGGAACCCTTAGCCCTAATGCAAGTGCATCTGGAGGTGTGGCCTTTGGAAGGACATTAGGTAAGGGTGAAGTCCTGAGGATCGGGCCCTTAGGATGAGGTTAGTACTTATAAGACAGGGCAGTAGAGAGCTGGGTGCTCAGTTTCTCTCCTTCTTTTCCCTCACTCTCTCTGCCTTCTGAGAGCACAGCAAAATGTCCTCTGCGAGACAGGTAAGGGGGAAGTGTCCTCTGTGAAGGTGGCCAGCACCTCCACCTTGCTCTTCCCAGCCTCCATCCAGATCTGAGAAACATTATTGAAGTGGCCCAGCTATTGTGTTACCACAGCTTGATCATAGCGTGCTAAGACAAGCCCAGAACACTGAGTGAAGCCCTCCTCGTAAGAAAGGCACACTTTGCCCTTTTCTTTATAGGAAAATTTGCTGAATGTCACCTGGCCAGAGTTATGAAGCACTGCTGGAAGACACCACTTCTCAGACCGAGTTCCTCCCTCCTTACATGGCAAAGGGCTCGTCACCTAATCCTGCTGTCCCCTCAGCTTGCTGGGATTCCTGTGTCTCCAGCAGATTCCTGGGGAAACACCAGGGTTTTCCCAAATTTTGGAAGGGGAAACTCAGTAATTACTTAGAGATAAAGAGAGAATATTTCTTGTCTACAGAGTAGCTAGCTGCACATGGCCACTATTCAGTGCTGCCCACTGGTCTGTGAGGCATTTTTCTAAAGAAACCCTACCTCACAGTTTAATGTGGATACAGAGATTTATGGCCTAAAACAGAGTTTTCCAAATGAGTTCTCCAATTTAGAGGATGTGATGTCATATGAATTTTGCCAATACTTTCAATAAAATTAAACAGCACAGAGTAGAAAACCGTCAAGTATATTGTTGGTAATAAGAATAAGGATTATCTCATGAAATTGTTTCTCTTTCACACAAACACACATCTCACTATCAAAATCTGTATGGTGTTCAGCAAACATATATACATACACAGATAGAATATGAATATATATATCAAGAGATGCCTTATACTCAACTATTGACTACAACTGAGCTTCCATATCTGTTCTTGTCTCTGCGAATATGGTAAAAGTACGTACTGAAGGTCGTTAAAGTAGCAATAGTAAGGAAAATGACAATGTAAAAGAATCCAAAATAATTTAACAACACTGTTATTCTGCCCTAATTATCATCTATTTTTCAACTTCCATGTCAGGAAATGCCCTGACTTAGTCGCAAGTGGTGCATCAGGTATAAGCGTAAGGTAAAAATAACTAGAAAGAGGCTGTCACAGGGCCAAACCCTCACCATAGAGCACCATGCCAATTCTCACCATTCCATGTGCCAAACCTCTGGGCAGAATCTGAACCACAGGCAAGCTCTCCTCTCCATTAGCAAAATCTTTAAAATGCCAGTTCCTGAAATTACTGGGCAAAAGACCAACTACTCTCTAGGATACAGAACTCTGAATAAGATCATGGCTAACTCATTTTTTAAGTAGAATTGAGTTTACGATTATATTATGATTATGAATCATAAATTTTCAGGTGTAATTTTGGAAAAATTAATTTGCATAAAACTTTTAAACAACCCATTCACACACATCTATAACCCCCCCAAATAAAAAGTTACTTCCTCTTCCTTGGTCTGAATAGCTAAACATGGAGAGAAGCTTCTAGCACCTGCCCACACAAGTTCTATCCAGTGGCTTCGTGGGTACAGCCATAGAAGGTAACTCCCCAAGGTGCTAAACACATACTCAGTTTCTACCATGTTGCTGAAATGGTCAGGAATTGGACCCTGAGTTCAGGAGTCACTAGTTTATAACAAGTAGTTGTGACCCCGGAAACAACAACTCACAAATTACTCTGATGGTGGCCATGTATATGTGGAGCACCTAGTGATACCACACACCACCAGCAGTACTGTCCTCTTAGCAAATAAATCCATGTCAACTGTGTACTTAATCACTGTCCTCAGAGTTACCACTAGCTGGCAGATTTTATTGAAGACTGAGAAAAAAAAGACTTAAAACCAATTCACTGAGCTCCACTTGATCACCAATATAGGGAAGAAGAGGGCTTCTGGCACTTAGTCTACACATCAAATGATAATTCCACTGCATTCTCTAGATTTAAAATTCTTAATATTACATCTGGAATACTAGTTGCATTACATTTTAGATTTTGTTAAAAAAATGTAAGGTGGATCATGAAGTGATCAGATTTCTCAGAGTCATAACCAAATAGTGTTAAGTGTACATCTCACCAATGCTGCCATCTACAGAGAACTTACCTACTATTACACAGCGTTGCTGAAAACAGCCACGGGGATACAATGTTTTAGCTTTTATTTTCAAAGTACTTACATTCTGGGTTTTTTTTTTAAAGATAAAAGACTAAGTAGCAGAGCAAGAGTCTTAGGAACATATGATACATATTTATTGCCTACAGTTCTCAGCAACATGTAGCACCAAACCTTAAAAAGACAATTGGTATTCCTTGGGTTTTCTCTAAGCAATCCACCATCTACCATTTCGTATGTGTGTATAATTGATAAGCTGTTTTTCCACCACTTTTTCATTCCTCAAATTGAAAGAAATTTCTCAAGTTTCCTGATGGCGAAGCTTATGGACAAAGACAACATCTATTCGCAAGTCAGAACCAAGTAGATGCATCTGGGTTTGGTGTCACGCAGAAGGTGGTTGGATGTGCTACTGGGACAGTCCCTGCAGCAGCAGCAGGCACTTCCTCTGCTCTGTGGCACTTTCCAGAAGTACAAGAAATAATTTTAAGCTGATCATCTCCTCAATGAGAATTTAGCACTGCACCACTGCAGCCCATCTTAGAATTATCACAGCCTCTGAAGCACGCAGAAAGACGCATTTCATTGTTACTTCATTTCTGTGTACATACGACTAACCTTCTGACAAACACTGAAATTTTTTTTATCAAAAACAGGTTTGGGTAGATTTTATTCAACGCTCAAACATTTTGAGACGTTTTAAACCAAGTTTTCTTTCAGAAGTTTGGCGTTTTTTACACACACCACTTGTACGCAACGAGCCTTTCATAGCAAATCAGAGAAAGGGCAGGCAGTGACCCTTATCTTTTCCCACTAAGGACCAAGGGACAGGATACTGCTCTGTGTGGTCTCTAATGGCATTTTTAAAAAGTGGTTGTTAGCTAAATTATTTCCAGCAAAAGGAGAACGAACAACGAAATGGCAAAAGAAGTTGGAACTTGTCAACAGTTGAACTTACATCTTCAGATTCCCTATAATGAAAGGCCTGCATAACCTGAGTGCCGAAATCATGTCACCTTAGCGTGGATAACTGAGAGGAAGGAAGGAAAGAAAAGAAAGGAAAAAGGAAAAAAATCAATGGATAACAGTATGAGAGCACATGGAATCATTCACGGGGAGAAACTGCTACCTGTTTGGATCCTCAGGGGAGCGATAAGAGCCGTCTGTGCCACCCTAGGGAGATGGTTTCTAGCATACATAATTTAAATAAATCACTCCAGCACCGGAAAGAAGAGCAGCAGAACTCTCCTCACTAATCGCCATGGCCTGGACCCCTTGGGCTGCCTTCCCTTTAAAGCACTGCTTCATTATTCTGCCCTTAACTCTCTTAAATGATTCATTGCCCCCTTAGCTCCTGAGCACACTCTGCAGGGAAGCTAGTATTTAAGTTTAATTTCTAGTGCCACTTGCTTTAGAGAGCTTGATGACAGCAAGCAGGAGGAATCTAATTTAATAATTTTGTCAAGGTTTGGAGGGGCACCCTCTGACCCCCTCCCCCATCAATAACTAAACAGGAGTCTCCGGCAAGCCATCTGAGGAAAGGCACTATCTGAGAACGCAAGGCCCACGTGCGGTGAAAGCTGTCACCCAGAAGTGGCAGCCGGCGAGGAGCGCAGGGAAGCGGGCAGTGCGGGCCTAGGCGCTCAAGGGGATGGCAGAGTGGCACCTGAGTAGAGCTCAGCTCCCTCCCAGAGACACCTAGGGGAAGAAATCAAGGGCGGAGAACCCTCCCGCATCCTCGGGCAAGGGACGACCCGTGCACGCCGCCGCAGCGTCCGCAGCCCCAGCCCATGCCCCTGGAGCCCGCGCGGAGCGGAGCCCGCCGCGCCTTCCTCGCCCCCGCCTTACCGTCCCAGCTCCGACTCCACCTCGAAGAAATCGCTCAGCGCATCCCTGTTGGAGCCGTCGATCCAGTAATCCGGGACGAGGCTCCCGGGGCCCGGGGCCGCGCTGGCGGTGACCGACGAGCAGGACGAGGAGGAGCAGGAGGGCACGGTGACTTTGAGCATCTTCGCGGCGGGACTCCGGAAGCCGGCGCCGCTGCAGCCGCTGGCCGAGCTGGAAGCCCCGCCGCGCCGCCGCCTGCAGCCGAGCGAGCGAGCGAGCGAGCGAGCGAGCCCGGGAGCGGGAGGGGGCGTCCTCAGCGCGCGCACCTCGCCGCCGCGCCCGAGGAGTGGGCGGAGGAGGGGTGGCGGCCGGCGCGGCGCGGGGGAGCCGGAGTCGCCGCCAGCCGGGCCGGGCCGGGCCGGGCCGAGCCGGGGCTCCGCAAAGCAGCCGCCCCCGCCCCGCCCCCGCCTCCCTCCGCTCCAGCTCCTCTGCCCAGCCCCAGCCCCCTCCCTTTCCTGGGTGCCCCCTGCCCAGGAAAGGTTCCGGATGCTGGAGCCGGGGGAGGCGCTCGGACCCCAGCAGCCTCCCACCCGCCCTCCCGAGGGCGCCTGCAGCCGGGAGCCACTGGGGGCACTGCTCCAGGGGGTGCGCGCCCCCGGGTGGATGGGCAGAACGCAACCCGCGCGTGATGGGCGCAGCTCCTTGCTCCTGGCGTGTCTCCTGGCCGCCTCCCGCCCAGCACTAGCTATCCAGCCGCCCCTGGGCGTTCCTGGGGCAGAGATTGTACTGGTGGCCCAGGAAGGCGCCCTTTGGGTGTCAATGGCTCTGTGAGAGTTGGGTGAGAGGGAGGGGCCTAGGGCCACGCTGACCTGACTCACCTTTGAGTGGTCTTCAGCTGGACTGGATGCTGTCGTGCAGCTGCTGGCGCTGCCTCCCGGAAGGCACCTACTTGGTTGTGTCTAGTTCAGGCTCTCAGTCAAAAGGCAGCACCAGACAGTGGGTCAGAGAACTGCAGGTCGGGAAGGGCCCTGGAGAAGTCAAGGAGTCCAACTCTCTGCTTAACGGCAGGACTTGTCACCATTCATGGGGGAGAAGATTACTGCATTTAAGCTCTTCCTTCTCTCCAAGAGACATGTATATGCGGTCACAAGTGCCCTAATGTCCGTCACTGTCATGGCTATTTTCAGTATTGGCCGAATGTATATCACTTATATTTCTATTCTTTAATTTTCTTTTTTAGATTTCAGCATAGGTGAATAAGTAGTTATTATATTCTACATATAATGTAATGATATAATTTAGCTATATGCTAAATATGTATCAAATAAATGCACATATCATATCTCATTGCTAGCTAAATAACCCGAGTCCTTTTGATCTTATTTCGCAGGTATTATTTTTAATCCTTTTATCCGCAACTTCCCTGAGAAGTGCACTAAACTCTTCCAAGTAAGTGTCCGTTCTTGAGAACATAAGTCATGATCATGTTCCAATACTTTCTGCTAGTTTATAGATTTTTTTCCTTAATAGCTTTCCCGATACATAGGTGAAATAACAATCAAAAATCCCATCAAGGGCTGGTGAGATGGCTCAGTGGTCTAAAGCACTTA
>NDGM011256883.1:0-13355 GCA_002564305.1 Octomys mimax
CCTCCAGGTGGGTGTTGTTTGGATCTGGCTGTTGTGCTCCACTTCTTTCTGCTGCAGGTGTTAAGAGTTGAACCCTTTATGTCACTCTGGCAAGATGTTCTGCTCCTCAATCAGCTGGGTGAGTCTTGCCTCTAGCCTCTTTGCAGGGAGTTCTGCTGAAGGGTTCCATGCTGGGCCTGCACTCTGGGTTGAAAGAGGATCCGTGGGCCCCGGTTCTTCTCACTCACTTGCAGGGCCTGCACTCCGGGTCTATTCAGGATCCCGTGGCCCCGGTGGTCTCACTCACTCTCCGGGCCTGTGCTCTGGGTCTATTCAGGATCCCAGGGCCTCGGTGGTCTCATTCACTCACCGGGCCTGCTCTCTGAGTCTATTCAGGATCCAGAGGGCCCCAGGTCCTCTCACTCACTCGCCAGGCCTGCTTTCTGAGTCTATTCGCATGTGAACTTTAATCCTTGCAGGAATATACTCAGAGGTGGTATGGCTGGGTCATATAATATTTCTATATTTAGGAAATAATATTTCTTCAAACAAACCTCTATACTAACGTCCATAAAGATTGTGCTAGTTTCTGCCTACAAACTTTGTAGAAGCTTTGCCCCATCCTTGCCTGCACTCAATTTGTTTTGTTTTTTATTCTTGACTACAGCCATTCTCACTAAGGTACAATGAAATCTCAGTGCACTTGTAATTTGCATTTCCGTACTGGTTACAGAAAAAAGTGAACATTTTTCACATAACTTTGTCCATCAGAAATTTTTTTGAGAAGTATTTACACAGTTTACTTGCCTACTTTTTATTGGGCTCATTGTTTTATGGTGTTAATTTTTTTAACTCTTTATATTGTATAGATATGAGTTCTCTGTTACAAATGTATGTGGCAGTGAGAGCTTCTCCCATTCAGTGAGTTGTCTCTTCACTATTGTTTCTTTTGACCTGATAAAACTTTTTAAATTGATGTAATCCCATTTGTTGATTCTTGATATTATTTTCCATGGTTTTGAAGCCCTATTAATGAAATCTTTCCTGTGCCTATGACTTTAAGTCTTTCTGCTTTCCTGACTTCCAGCAGTGAAACAGATTTTTAAGCCATTGATTTTGAGCTGTCATTAGTGTTGTCTTCTGGTAAAACCTACCCATTGACTTTTCCATATTATACTTATTTTCCAGAACAAATCAGTGAGCCTAGCAACCTTGTTAAATAAATGCCTATAATGTAGGGAAGATTATGCTTACCAGCTATCAGTACTCATAAACAAGTTCCACTGTGTGTGAGAATTTTATTCAATAATAGGGACATAGGGAAAGGCAATTTTGAGAGATTTGAGTCAAAGAAACTAGAAATAGACTCAATCTGCTTCTGAATATTGTGCATCCTCTGTTGCTGCTCACTGTAAACTCACTTTGGTTACAATATCATGCTAGAACTTTTATTTAAAATTCTTTGTATTACATCCTTTGGAAATTAGTTGTCATTCACTATGCCATTTCTCTTCAGATTGTTTCATTTAATTCTTTTAATTAATGTGGGTTGATAATTTAGGACAGATAAGTAGAATTTTTAAAACTCCAACAATGATTCAAGGATATTGTATTGAAATATTTGATAAGAAAGAACCATTTCATACAGTGATAAGGCTGAATAGACTCTATGAGAAATGAGGAAATAGAAATAAAATTTAAACCATGAGTATATTAGAAGAACATCAATAGAATTAAGAAGGAAATAATTACATAAATGCCAGCAAGTAAAATTTGTTACATATTGAATAACCTAACTTAATTGGAATGGTCATTTATCCAATCAGCTATGGGCAAACAAACTTAAAGTGTAAAGATTTACTGAGAAAAATATTAACTTTGAGGCCAAAGATACCATTTCAATATTTCTGAGTGAAATAACTTGTTTCATATGGATTCTAATGTACATTATAATAACTGATTGAATATTTATTTTCATAGCATACAAACTTTGCAAAAGAGGTAGATGAAATTAGACATTTTAGGGATTTTATATTTGAAAAACAAGCTAAGCCTCCCCAAAGATAAATAAAATCTAATAGTTTGATAAATTGTCTAGCTACAATAGGACAAAGAGCAAATTTATAAACATCATCCCTAAGGAGACAAGGGAAGTTAAAGATGAATTATATCAAATGTTACCTTTAATAAAACAAGTGGACAAAATGCTACTAGCATCCAGGTTTCTTTATTGCAGTTTTCTTAAAATCCTTGTCTTGCTTACTTCACCACTATGAGTGAATGTTTTGGATATCTGAAGCTTACCCTGAGGTGCGCTACTCATAATATGTTTTCTGAATACTTTGTTTTCCTTTTGTAGGCTTCTACCTGCAGAATATGTGAGACAGAACAGAAAGCAGAGTCCCTCAGCTGAGAAGCAGAATAGTGGGCTCTGCAAAAACTAGATCCATCAGCACCTTATCCTAGAGCCTTTCTATCAGAGTTTGCAAGTGAGAGAAGGAGGCTAAAAGATATAGAAGATCCCAGCCAAATATGATAATTAAGCTAGATTGTTAATTTGCTTGCTCTTTGAATGTGGGTGGGTCACAAAGGCAAGACTTTGGGGATTTATGTCTAGTCCCTGCTCTCATTCTTTCTGGTGAGCTTTCCATTCTACTCTGATTCTGAGCTACCACAAATGGAGCAGCTATTCTTCAGCAAGTATACCTGCCCTAATGTTCCTGCCTTGGAGCAAGCTGGCCATGGACTAAATCTTCAAAAACTAGATTGAAATTACCTAGTTGAAATTATACTTTGTTGTATGGGCATTGTATCTCCTTGTGGATTTCTTTGATTAAGCTATTTCTTTTATGTTACTTTATCTTCTTTGGATTTAATATTGCCATTTTCTCTAGAGCTAAGTACACTTAATTTACAGTTCCCCCATGCACTTTCTTTTTTTGTAAGTTGTAGATCTTTCATAAAATAATTCCAAGATGTTCACATTCATATTGTACAAGTGCCCTCTGTCAAATAATGTATGACTTCAGAATAAGACAACACACATCTGATATGATTCATCTCATATTCTCTGACACATGAATAATGATACAGATATAATAAGTTGTATCATATTTTAAATGCTCCAACCTGAATATTTCAACCTTGACCAACAGTTTTGATGTTTAAGTCCTGAAAACAAATGATTGACGTCTTCTTATTCCTCTAAGTAAATAATAAGGACTTGAGCTTTTAATTACACATTTTCTGGTCACATGAGGGTTGCATGAACAGCAAATCTGCTTACAAACAGTTTTCATTTCATTAACAAAGTATGACTTGAAATAAGATAGCATGAGGTGCTGTAAAGTACTGTGGGGTGTGACCACTAGATGAGTTCTAGAATATAAAACAGGACGTACCCTAAACACCAACTAACTCGACTTTGAATTTTTCATCTTTCCCATGCCTGGTACGTAATGTAAAGGAGGAGAGGTATACAGTGGTCCCTCACTTAAGAGCTTACATCCCCCACTATATGTGAAAAACAGTAAAGAATTGACATTATTTTAGTAATTATATATATATATATATATATATATATTTTAAGGCTTTATATACCCTTTCAACACTCTTATAAACCTTTCTCACACTTTTAAAAACACTTCTAATGTTCTTAACCATTTTCTAAACTCATAAACCTACGTAATTTTAACAATATATGTAAACTGTGTGGTATAGTACATATTCACCCATGAAGGAAATACATACTGTGAACGGTGTAGTTTATTTTGATTTAATCTTCTTTTACTATGTTAGGATTAACATTGTCAATACATTTTTATATATTTCTAAATTTGTAGGCAATAATCATTAAAACCATAAATACTGTGTATATAAATATGTATACAGTACCATACACTATTATAAAATCCCACAATATGGCCAAAAGTCTGCAATAAATAGTTTAGATTAATATTTTTTGAAAACCTGTGTAACAGTGAGTCTGTAAATTGAGCTATGACATAGCAAAGGATGACTATAATTTGGTTCACAGTTTCAGGGGATTCAGTCCACGGCTTGCTGGCTCCCAAGCAGTAACATCATGGTCAAACGGCGAAGGGGCTTATTTCATGCCAGCTGGGAAGCGGAGCAGAAGTGCCAGAGAGGAAGGGGCAAGAGACCAAATGCGCACCTCAAGATTGCGCCCCTATGAGCCACCCAGACACACCCAGAGACTTGCTTTATTAATCTCGGCAGCTCCCAAGCTAATCTGTTTCACTGTCTACTATAACCACCAAGAACTGTCTTGCTTTTTGAAAGCTAAAAATCAGTCATAAAAAATCTGTCCATATAAACCCAGAAACTGACTCCACAAGCATGGCCTAACTCCAAGTTGTGGTGTCTTTGCTCCAACTTCACACTTGAGAACTACAAGTGATAAAAGAGGGTGCCCGTGGCCACGTAGATAACTGTCCTGCATGGCAGAGGACAAAAGCAAGTCCTGATCCAGGACCAGTGAGATGTCAGCTAAGCTGGCTTACTGTGGTTGGCCACCAGGTGACACACACTGACCTCAGTGTGGGAGGGCAGGCAGAGGACAGCACAAACAGGCAGAGGTGGAGCTCGGAGCAAAGAGGAACGCTCCTGGCACCACTGGCAGTCACGGAAAGGAGAAAGCAAAGTCTTGCTAAAACATACTGTCAGTTTACCAAATTCCTGACTACTGATTCGTGGTTTTTATGCAGCAAATATATTTTCTGGAAAAAAAAGAAATAATTTTTTTTACAGCCTTACAAAAATATTATTCCCAGCACCATAAATACCTTGAGGCCTATTCACTAAGCTGGCAAATGCTTACTCACAGCTTATTGATTTCAGGCCTTGTGGTAGACACAGAAGCACAAAGATGCCCCTGTGCCTGCTCTTAGGCATACTGGAGTCTAAACTGCAAAACTGGCAGGCACGCTCGGCTTCTGCACTGCATTACTATGAGCTCACAGAACTTGCATATTTTCTAGACCAAAAATCTTGAAAGTGGAGACGTTGGCTTTCCAAATCAGAGCTTTATAAAATACTTTAAAGTTTCTACTTTTACCACTAAAACTCCCAGCCTGACAGCTGAGACAGCAGCATAAAACTGATGTAATTGAATTAACTGAACAGGCCAGTATGAAAAATCTCAATGTGGGTAGGAACATGGAGCAATAGAATAAGACACGCCTGGGGAGAGTCTGTCCCGAACTCGTTGATAACAGCTGGATCACAGAGGACAGCTATGTGAGTGAATGCATACTCTAGCACCTTTAGAGATTTCTACCCAGACGGAAGTTTGGAAAATTAGAAGCTAGGAGAGGAGTGAGAGACTGTTTCTAGCAAATCAAAAAGAATCGAAGAGAAATTAGCCAACTGAAACCATGAGCATTTTTGCTTACTGGACTATGTATGGAAAAATGCGTTGGCTATTGCTTCTCCCCCTGCTTCACACATTCTCATTACACACCGAGTCCACTGATACAAAATGCTTTCCCTGCTCTTCCCTCTTCCCTGCCGATCTCTGCTACCCGTACAAATGTGCTCAGAGCTCTCCTTGAAATCCTGGGACAGAATGAAGATGAGAATGTATTTAATTTCAAAATCATTGTTGTAATGCTGAGCTTTGTACAGACTGGGGACTTACACTGGGGCTGCCCAGAGATTTCTCCTCAGAGTCTGTTTCTCTTGTTAGTTTCATGGTTGGGCAAGAGCAAGTTTTGCAAGAAAAAGCATGTGTTACGAGATTATGTTTCTCTTTGGCTTCAATCTGTGGCTGTGTACTCTATGTCAGTGTTTGCCATTCTTAAGTGAGGCACCCATTATAACCTGAACCCTACAAAAGTGTGATGGATCTGTTTCATCCAAAACTCAAATTTTCAATCTCAGAGAACTATAACAAGAAAGTAGACTTGCCCTAAGAGATATTTTGAGCTTCTCTTACAGGTAAGTAATGCAACACTAGATAAAAAGTTTTAAGACACATATAAGAATAATGAAATAACTAAAGCGGAAATGAGTAAAGGGCTGATGGTCACTCTGTACTCTCTTCCAGATTTGTAGAGCAGAGAAAACAAAATTTACTGCTCTCTTCTCAAAAAGGGAGAAGGCTTCCAATGGGCCTGAAAAATGTGATTAAAGTAATAAACTGTAAATATTACAGATCCTTAAAATGCATGAGACCAAAAGGCAATGTAGCTACTAACATTCTAGAAATAGAATCTCTTGTAATTCTATACATAGAATTCTACTGTATTCTCCCTGAAATAACATATATGCATATTAATAAAATTTTAAATGCAATGTTAGAGATTTCAGGAAATTCTTTAGCCATTTGTTACCAGATTAAGAATTCTACAGGTAATGAAATGCTCAATTAAATCAAAGGACCTCGTTTTTCAGTCCTCAAGTGCTTTTCCCAGGGGCACATGGCTAACTCATGTGAGCAAATAAAGGACCAGATGTCCTAATACTCAACCCACACCTGACTGGAGTTAGTCTCCAAATGTCATTAATCATTATGCAAGGGACATAAAGGAGCCTACTCAGGTTTTCCTTACCATAGTTTATGCTTGGGCCTTTAGTAACTCTCCAGATGGGTTTAAATTAAAAGATATTTTCAATTAATTTGTACTATTCCCAGTTCACTAAACACATTTTCTGATCTGCTGTTTCCCATATTTTTTCTTATTGTTTTGTAAAGTAATATAGAATTTTAGACCCCTCTATTGTCATCTCTAGGATGTTTCTCACAGTATTAGTTATCCATGATGTTCCATAAAATTGCATTGAAATACAATGAATCCTTGAATAAATAGGCTTTAATATATCTGAAGCAGTCTCACCTCTGCTGAAATTCATAGGATGGTAATCTAAAGTAAATGTCAAGGTTTTTTTGGGGAGCAGGCATGTTTATCTTAGTACACAGATGTAAAGAATGACATTAACAGGACCAGGAGACACCCGGAGGTTATAATGGTATATCTTGCAATAATGGAGATTATTTGTGTACTAATATGTAACATTATTTTTTTGCTATTTATACAACATCAATGGAGAGGAGAAATGAGTCTCCATTCAGAGTCATGGATCCACGGCTGTGTGCTTTCTCTAATCCACGCCTGTCTACTTAGGCAACAGTTGGGTTCATCGTATTTCCTCTGGCCTCTATCATTGCCAGATTAGGGCATATCTTGTTTGTATTTCTGTGTTCACTGCTAGGTTTTAGCTTGTCAAGGACCAAGGTTTTGTCCTGTTGCATTACAGAGCCACAGTAACTGGTATTAAAAGCTCAGTAAGTATCTACTGGATTAACAACTGACCAAAAGAAGCAAATAAATCAGGATTCTACACATGCCATAAACTGAGGTCTTAATCAAACAATAAGCTTTAGTGAGAACTAACAGTCAGAGAAAGGTGCTTTGGTTTATGTGTTTGTTTTTCTGGCTTTGTTTAAAACAATTTGTCAGAGTGAAGTGTGCTCTACCAGAAAAAAAAAGAAAGACAAGAAAAGAAAGGGGTAAAAGGGATCACTGCTCCTTCAGATAGTTTAGATTCACAAAGTAATAAACTTATGGGTTCACTGAAATTGATAAAAAAATTTAAAAAGAGGTATCTTTAATGGATATGACAGAAATTTAATTTCACTTCTACCTTCAGCAAACCAAAGAGATTGATTTACTTAAAAATGCAACAAATAGGCCTTAAAGTAGAATTGTCCTGAGACTCCCTATGGAAGCTTATAGGATATTGATTAGTAACTCAGGACAGAGCTCTTACGGATACATTAGATTTTCAAGGATAAAGCCATGTTTTCTAAGGCTTTCAGTATACCCAGTACTAAATATATAATGCCTGACATATAATATGCTTTTAATACATATTTTGTACATAACGCTTGTTAATGTTTCTGTACGTATGTGTACATCTCTCTATATATTAAATTTATCTGACTTTGTGTTCAACTGTGGCAGGTGGTTGTTGACGGCATCTACATAGGCTTTGTATCCAACTGTTTAAGATCACTGTTATAGAGCATTGTTATAGATCCAGTTTTTTTAAGTTTGCCTTCCTACATCTGAAGGTTTAGAAAACAGTGAGTTAAATAACATTCTGAAGAATTTCTTAAAACATGCATCAGAGTTTCGTGTCTTGTGACTATCCAAGAGGGAAGAGATGTACCACAGGATTTATAACCTTATTTGAGTAAAGAACTTTTTCAAAAATCATGTGTCAACTAGTGTTCTAGTTCTCCCACACAGAACACCATTAGTAATACTGTTATTAATTAATTTCATTAATGGGATATAGTTTTCTCATCATAAACAAAGTTTGATATGAGGATCCTAATACAATGAGAAAACTCTGAGAAGGAACTTGAAGTAGTGAAGATAAGGATCATTTATTTCCCAAGGATGAACAATTTCTTAAAATCCTTTCTTATCTCTCCCTTGGGAAGGAAGAATATGGAACATGTGCATATTAGTATGCTCTTCCTGCTGTTAATAATAACAACAATAGTCATTAAGTTTGCTGGCCATTGCTTTTTCACATGAAACAATGTGAGTACTGTCATAATGTGTCATGGTCGGTGTTTTTTAAGTAAAAGAGTACTGACAAAGAATAGCTGAATGATAAATGCTCTGTGAGCTAAACATAATGAAAGATGTTGAGGCCATGTGCAGGGTTTGTCCTCCTTGAAGCCATTTCTTCATAGTGCAAAGGAAGTTTCTAATCCCAGCGCCTCCCTCTTCTTTTCCTAAAGAAGATCTATTTGCATTCGGCTCCTCCCTCCTTCTTAGGAAGGAATCGGAGCAGACGGCTATTTTTGAGATAGAGTCTCAGATTCATCATTGCGGGTCTTCCCTTCTATATGAAAATCTCTCTGTTCATGCACAGGAAATATTTTTTCCCATTATGTGGGCCTATGGGGGCTTATATCTTGTTTATATCGCCATAAGCTAACAATCATTCTGCTTCTTTTTCAGAGCATTGTTAACTGTTAGGATAAAATATAGATACTAAAAAAAGTACAAAGGCCTTATTTTGTTCCAGTTGTTGTGCCAAGCGCTTTGTGTCTAGTATCTACTCAATCTTCACAATAACCACATATAAAGTTAGCATACTGGGTGATTTACAGATGAATGTGTTGTGGGTTGGACAGTCAGGTGATTAGCCAAAGTCACTGTGCACTGTAGCCGCGGAGATGCGCCTCTAGCCCAAGTCAGACTGACCAGTCACCATTCTGGTGGGATGAAGCTTCTCAAAAGCAGATATTTCTCTAATGCCCAGCAGTGTCTGGTACTCAGCAGGTACTCAATACACATTTGTAGCACGATTGCTGTACTGCCCTCAGGAGTTAGGAGTGGGGTAACATGCTTGGGAAGTAAACTTCAGTTTTCAGGTCACTAAGGAACTATGTAGAATTGCAAATTAGGCACAGAGAAAACACTTTTAGTTGATAAATACATCGGGTATACAAATGGAATTTGTTCTAAATGGGATGTATGAAAAGTATTTGGAGTTGTACACTAAGCAAAGAAATAATGCTCTATTTACAGAGCAAAGATTAATTCTTTGCACCACAACTAATTTAACAGTTTCCAAAGAAAGTAATGAAGTTCAGGCCAGTTGGGTGATTTCACTAGAATAAAACTTAGTGAACATATTTGTATATAAATTAAAAGGAGAAAGATTTTAACCTATTTCTCTGAAATCCAATAATTACCACAATGGATTGTGTCAAAATACATAATTCAATCCTGTCTACTCAATCTATAGAATTTAAAATATTAAAACCTTCTGTCTGCATATACAGAAACTAAAACAATCTGTTTTCTGGAATATACATATTTATATGAAAAATGAAATAACTCCATGCAATTTTAAGATTTACAACAGCTAGACAGCAATGAACAATAAATTTAGACATTGACTACATGGCCTTGATAAATAACGCCAAACTGGGAACAACTTCAGCTAATGAAAATATAAGCCATAGTTTTAATTGGACTAGGGAGACTCCTACTGCTCTTAATAATAGATTATTAAACACACAAAATAAATATCTTCTAGCATTTATGTTCAATAAAATAATGAAAAATAATTTTTACTTCAAACTTAATCCATATAAGAGCAGTTCATTTGCTATTAAATTAGTGACTGTACTTCTTGTTAATTATATCATTAATTTAAGTTCAAGGGCCTACATACATTGTTAACTTTCATTTTAGTATTGGAATCCAGGTGGATATATGGTTACTTTTTTAAAAGATCAACCATTAGTGTTGCTTCTGAATATAAAAATCATGGATGCTATGGCACTTTCCCTGGGTGAACACGCTAAAATTATTGTCCTGTTTATTCTGGTTCATTATAAGGCACCTTTATCTTTCCATACAATGTTACAAAAAGCTGCGGCAGAAGTTAATATTAGGATACTTAAAATTTAGAAATCTACTCACCTTTCTTCTCCCTACTTTATTACCATCTTGTGCTTTCACTATATCTATAATTTTAAGACGTATGAGGGATTTATTAGAAATTTTATTTTTGAGACATTATCTTGCTGTGTGAGACAGGCTGGGCTAGAAAACTTTGTAGCCCAGGCTGGCCTTTAATTCATGGTAATCCTCCTGCCTCAGCCTCCTGAGTGCTGAGATTGCAGGTGTGCTATTTCACCCAGGCTAGACAGAAACTTTATAAAAGTACACACTCAAAAAATAGAGAGGTCAGGGAGATAACTCAGTAGAATAGTGCTTGCCTGGCAAGCACAAGGTCTGAGTTCGATCCCTGGTTCCAAAAAAAAGAAAGAAAAGAAAAGAAATACAGCACAGACCTTCAAACCAGAAAGGCACACTACAGTTTGGAGCTAGGAAAATTTATGTGTTTTAGAGGTGGAAATTTGTGGTATTTGTGAATTTATAGTCTTAGTCTTGCTTCAGGGTGGCTCACCCACAGAACACTAATGGTCCATTCTTAGGGGAAAGCTAGGAATTATTTGTTACAAAGCCCACTTAGTGAAGAGAGGCACTGTATCCACAGGTAAAAAGGAGCATTTCCAAGGTGAAAGGGAGCGTCGGAACTATTTATAGGTGATAGGGAGTTGCCCAGACTTACTGTGTTCCAAGAGAAGAGGAAAAATAAATAAATAACAATGCTTGTTTCCCAAAGCTGCAGATTTACTTTCAACATTGTTATTTTCCTTGATTCATTTTTATGTGTACTTGTTATATCTTATTTCCGCTGCCCCTTAGACTTTGATTCCTTATTTTTAAGGAATACAGAAGGACCAAAAATCCACTTCTTGTAACTGCTTCAGCTACGGAATGGACACTGGGCCTGCCTAGCCAGAGATCAGAAGTTTTGCTCTCCTTAATTGAGCTAAAGGAGATGGGAGAAGATGAGTTATTGATGGCTAATATTCATTTTAAAACTGTGTCAAGTAACCAGGAACCAGATTAGGAGTCAGTGTGTAGCCACAATTTAAAATAATTTTATGTATGAAATTTCCAAGACGTTTATTCTTAGAGTTGTCCTCTTTCAAAATCCGTGATTTTTCCATTCTATGCCTCTGTTGCTACAAAAATTTTTAAGGTAAAGTCTCCTATTTAAAAAATGGCAAAATATCTAAAAATAGAAATGGATCAATATCTGGCACAGAATATTTGACTTATTGAGGGTGAACATTCTTTCTGGAGCAAGATAAAATCGTAATACTCTTAACTTACATTTCTCTAATGGATAGAGATATTGAATATTATTTCAGGTATACTTCTGACTGATCATTTCTACTTCTACAGACAAGGGCTATTCATTTCAGTTGCTCATGTTTGATTGGGCCTTTTATTTAGAAGAGTTTTGTGTGTGTGTGTTTTCCTTTTACATTCTCTATATAGTGCTCTGTCTGAGGAAAGGCTACCAAAGAAATGATTTTCCCATTGTGTGTATTGTCTCTTCACTATTAGTTCTTTCCTTTGCTGTACAAAATCTGAATGCAAAGTTTCCCATATATATTATTGCACCATAGTACAATAAAGCAGAAAATAAATTGCAAAAGAAACTGCAAGAACTTCATAAACACAAGGGAATTAGTTAGCACCCTTCTGAACAACCAATGGGTCACAGACAAATAAGAAGTTAGATTTTTCTACAATTAAATAATAACAATACATCATGCTACAACTATGGGACACAGTAAAAGCAGTCCTAAGGTGGAAATTTATAGCAGTGACTACCTATATCAAGAAAATAGAGCTTTCCTTTATTTATTTATTTATTTATTTATTTTTGGTGGAACTGGGGATTGAACTCAGGCTCTTACACTTGCCAGGGAAGTGCTTATTCCACTGAGCCATCTCCCTGGCCCCTTAAGCTTTTCTTTTAAATGTGTTATAACTTCCTATTTTTATTTCTTCTTTTGAGTTCTTACACTAAGGAGACTATACATTATTTACACATGTGGGTCTGGTTTATTTCACTTATGAGTATATCTCCAAGTGGTATCCAATTAAATATGAAGGCTTTGAGCTTATCATTTTTTATAGTTCAGTAATCCTCCATTGTATAAAAATACCACATCTTTTTCATCCATTCCTCAGGTGAAGGGCATTTTGGTTGCTTCCAAGATTTGGCTATCACAAATTGTGCTGCTATAAACATAGGTGCACATACATCACTGTGATATGATGTTTTCAGTTCTTCTGGGAAAATTCCAAGTAGAGAGATAGCGGGATTGAATGGGATTTCCAGTCTTAGTTTTTTAAGGAGTCTCCATCCTTTGTCAGTGTCAGGCATGTGGATGAGTCACAGGCATTGCTTGACCAAATTGTTCTCTGTGAAAGCCTGAGAGAATGTTTCTCTCTAAGTGACTCTCCTTAGGTGCATTATACATTGTTGATCACTTTCCTCTGTGCCATAATCTCCTTGATCAGAAAATTTGGGACACCACTGAGTTACAAGATGTTACAATACAAGTTCTCTTATGTCCCAAGTCCTCACTGACCTTGATTGGCTATAGCCAAAATGTTGTTTATCCTTGTAGCCCTTCCTTTTGTCTAATTTTCAGTCTGCAAACTTAAGTTGTTAATCCTCTAGAAGAAAAGCTTAATGATATTATTACCCTATACCATAGGCAGTTGAGTTTAACCTCACTATCTGTCTGAATATCAAACATTTTAGGCATAACATGGAACAGGTATTTTCTATCAGGTATTGATATGTTAAACTTTAAATCCCTCCAGAATGTGCAGGAAAAAAAAATAAATAAATTTTAAAAATAGGAATGAACAATTACATATTTTTACACTGACAAAGGATCTACAAACTGTGGTACAGGGTTTCAGGGTAAATCCTGAGGGGATTTG
>NDGM011256885.1:0-14265 GCA_002564305.1 Octomys mimax
TCCACCCACTGCACTTTCCTCTGTTCTTTATCTGGCCATCTCCTATTCATCCTGTGTGTTCTTAACTATGGTTACAGTTGTCATTTTATGGTCTCCCGTTGACTCCTCATTTTCCTCTTTGGCAACATATTCTAATTATTTCATTATAAATTCAGTGTACTAGTGTAAGGACTAGGCTCCTTCTGGTCCCCAGTCGGTCCTCAGGTCTTTGCACTATGTCTAGCATATTGTAAACATTCAAGTCTGTGACAATTGATGGAATTGGAGCTAGGGAAAGAAGGAGAGCAAGGAAGAGGTAGAGGGGCCAGAAGAGGACAGGAAGAGAGGAAGGTAGGAGGAAAGGGGAAGAAGAGAAGAAGAGGGAAGGTGGGGAGAAATGGGAGGGGGGTAGAGGGTGAAGAAAGGGAGAGCAATCTAGGTTGGAATCTGTAAAAGCTCAGACTAGGATAACAGAATAGACAGTATATATAATTTTGTTCAAAATTACACTTGTTATTGAAGCAATGTACCCAGACATATGATTGGTGTTTTTATTAAACAGAGTAATTTAAGTATCTATTTTTGTGATTACTATCCTTACAATACACAATAACTAAATTGCTATGATTATGATTCTGTACATACTTCACCTCACAATGACTTGCCATGTATCTACTTCCAGTAGCTTTTTATAAATAACCATGTCATTTAGTTTTTCGATGTAGCTGCAAAATTAGTCTGCCAAAACAAAATGATTCACTCCTTTAAAACTCCAACAATATAAATTGCCAAAAATTAAAAAATATAACTGAGTTGTGAATAAAGTATTATTAAAACATACTTTTTCCAGAAAAAAATACATAAAGTCAACCAATAATTTAATTTTTTAATTATTACTTTTGACTGTTGGGTTATTATTCAGCTATTATTCAGAGTGATAACTGAATTTGAAAAAAATCCCCAATTGATAAAGTAATCACACCTAAAATTTTCACGTTTATTAGTTTAGTTCTTCAAATGCAAATATCCAGATATGTCATTTTAAAAAAATGATTTCCAAACTGCAAATAGACAATTCTTTGTCTATGAAAAGCAAAAATAACTTATTTGCCTCAATAGGAAGAACATGTAAAATAACAAATGTTTAAATAAACTTATAACAAATAATTGAAACTTAAAATCTTAAGTAAAATGTAGTTATACAATATAGTATAATGATTTTAATTTTCAGAAAACTTTGTAATGTGTTTTTGAGAGAATGCAGTGTTAAAATTATTAAATTTTATAAGCATTATGTTTCCCAAAATGGGCTTCAGATCCTATGCTAAACAGTGATAACTTCATTAAAAGCTTTTGTCTCAAGCTTTTCCTTAGGTAATTTTTTAAATTAATTTGGATTTGAAGGATTCCTTCCCAAGACAAAGACAGCAATTCTATCAAATGGAAAACACACTGCAAAAAGAATGAATGTCATTTATGCCACTGTATTGTACAAATGCTATCACAGGTAGGAAAAGATTGTCTTAACTTTTGGCATTTTATTGTTTTAGATAAAGTAACAACTCCATCAGTGTTTATTCAAATAGACCTTAAATTTCTTCTTGTTTCTCACAATAGATTTTTTCATGTATTTGAATAACTCAGGAGGTAAAAAAAAAAACAATAATTATACTTGGTTCTTAGTAATCACTGTATCAGTTACAATATAAATCCCAATTGTGCTATATGTTATCATGCCTGAAAAAGTACAGATAACTCAAGAACATAATGATCCATACCCATAATACATGTAAAAACAGATGATTCAGATTTTCTTCTTTAAAAAGTTCCAAATCACCAAATTTTTACCTAAAGATTATTTTTTCTCTGGTACAAGGTCTCATTATGCAGCTTGGACTAGTGATCCTCCTGTTTTCAGCCTCCCCAGTGCTGTCATTACAGGCATGTACCACCACACCTGGACTCATTTGCCGGCTCTGTGCACCCCAGGGGTGGGGCCAGTGTGGCATGCAGATGGTGGACTGAACCCTAGTCCCTGCACTTGCCAAAGCAGGCACTTAATCCACTGGGCTATCTTGCTGGCCCTTTAGCTACAGATTTTAAAATAGAAAATATATCTATGTTTTTTTCCTTTACACCTAGCTTTTTAAAAATAGTAATATGTCTTATACATTGCTAAATAGATGACAGGTTACATAAAGCTGGAAAAATGAAGTTGCTATCAACCTCTTCTAAACTTTTTTGGCTCTGCTGATTCTAACAGGGGCTTCCAACCAGCATCATCAAGCCATTTCACAGGGGTTCCTGAAAACCAGTGACATATATATTACATCTCTGAATGTAATACTTCAGTTATTGTCAACTGGGCAATAATACTCAGTATGTTTCAGGTACCCTTTGATGAAACAGGGAAAGTTTGAGTACCACAGGATAAATTTTAGAGGTTCACAACTTATTTTCCTAACATTTGTCAACGTTTCTATTTCATTCACTGCTGAGTAATTTGGATTTATAACAGTTTGGCAGACGAGGAATAAGGAAGGTTAAACTTAAATGTTACTATGAAAAACAAAAATACAGACATACATTACAGAGTTCTTTTTCTGTAGTGTCATGAGATTTAGCATCAAATAAATGAACCAGAATGATAGATAAAATTTATATAAAATATCTAACTTGACTTAAAAGTACTATTGTATTTGCTAGTCATTTTATACTTATTCTAGACAAAATGGCTTATTTACTGGCCATAACCAATGCTACACTATCTTCAACATACATGGCCCCTTACAGCTCTGATGCAGCATTAAAAGTTAGTTTTATCAGTACATTTTCCTAAAGAACCAAAGCATGGTCCCTAATTAAGCTTCAAAAAGTTTTTTTAACCTAGAATATACCCACAGATTCACACGGTTAGTTTTAGCATTTCAACTGTATGTCTTCCTTTCAAACACTTTCTGTGGAAAATATACATCTAAGGGTTTAGAAAATGTGGTTTTTCTTTTCTTTAGGCAAGGTTGGCTGTACTAGCAATGCCCCAATATGAGATAAAAGACAAATAGGTGCGCACTTACTTCAGTTTACAATTTTACAGAGTAACCCAGGGGAAGACATCACTTTATTTTTTTATTTTTTTTTTGTATAGTAGCCATTTATTTACAGGTGATTGTAGTGGGTTGCCAAGCGATGCCAATTTGCTACACCCAGCTGAACTAAGCTAACATGGTTTTGGGTGAGGTCCACCTGAGGATTATTGCCAGAATCGTAAGAGGCAGAATGGGAGAAGCTCTTAGAAGGACATCACTTTAGATCAAGATCCTTGGGTGCTTTCACAGGGAAATGGGGCACTTTACCCCTCCCATTAGAAAAAAAATATCCTGTATCTAAATCCCTTCATGAAGAGTGCCTCTCAAGTATAAAAGAGCGAATTTATTCAAGCGTTTAAGTACAAATATGATCCACCAAGTTGAAAGATCTCTCCATTTTCAGCTAGCCATTGAGCTTGGGATAGCTCGGATTTCACAAAATGTATATAAATACCACCCTGGCTGAGCTTTTTATACTGAGCACTTTAGGAAAGCACTAGAATTATCTCTTCTCTCTATATATATTAATACCATGATAGAATGTGCTCAGATAGGCATTTTCTTCCACCGGAGATGCAGAAATTAGACTACATGTAGACCCATAAGCTACAGACAGCAGCTAAATATGAGCATGTAATTCATATATATTGGAAAGGCTGAGTTTTAAATCTCAAAAAGTTATGAAGCCTGGTGTCACCAGTAGCTGACAATGCATAGTACTTTCTACAGTAAGCTTAAACAACTTAGAAATGCTATAAAACAGGTACATTTTATTACTCCCAAGGTCCTAGTTCAAACCTTAATTACAGTATTTATCATAGTACATAATTTCCCACTAGAGAATATAAATTTCCTGAGGTAGGAACTGGATCTTACAAAGTTTGGGATATATCACAGAAATACATTAAAGAAGGCCTCTGTATATTGATTGGCCCTATGTTGTTTACTTGTTCATAGCAGGCTAAGACCCAGTAGCTCAAAAGCCCACAGCAGCCAAACTTCTATATAGTCAATTGGTTCAAATGTTACCTATATAAACTAACATTTAGGTCCAGCTACACAGCAACAAGTTAAACAAATACAGTGGTGGAAGGGAGGAATAGACGAAGGGAAGGAAAGAGCAATGGGAAAGGACAGAGAGAAGGAAGAATAGTGAAAGGGAGAGACAAAGATGGAAAAAGGAAACAATGAATGAATAGTAATCTCTTCATTTAACAAACTGTGGTGGTGACTATCATACCTAGCAGGGAATCATATTAATTTATAATGTATATGCTAAGATAAAAAACATGAAAAGCTAAACCTAAAGAGAAAATATAAAGAGAGAATATCACTACTCTGAGTACTTATATTCAATAAACACCTACTACATTCCAAGTCTCTTACTGCTTTGATGAGGTCTACAAATTTGTGATGTAGATTTTTTGTTTTGTTTTCTTTTGTTTATGTATTTTGTGCAGGGTCTAACTACACAGCTGAGACTTGTAGTGATCCTCCTGCTTTCCAGCCTCCCCAGCACTGGGATTACAGGTGTGTACCACCACACCTGGACTCGGTGGCTGGCTCAGCACACCCGGGAGAAGGACTGGCGCAGCATGTGGTGCCAGGGATCAAACAGGTCCCTGTGCTTGCCTAAGCAAGTGCTTAGTCTGCTAGGCTATCTCTCTGGCCATTGTGATGTACAAATTATCCCCATTTTTTAATGAACCGATCAACTAAAAGCAAAACCACATCATTTAAATATAGCCTGTCTTACATGCAACATCACCATGCCAGCCGAGAATATACCTTTATAAGGTGGGATAGTGTGACCCATCATATGATATTTCCCAAAAAATAAGACCTGGATGGAAAACAAACTGCCCAGAAAACCGGACATCAAAAATGCCAGCCCTAATCAGTCTATCATTGCTTTTCCTGCCTTACAGAGCAGCCAACAAGCAAGAGAATAGTGAAGACAACAAAGGCAAGGATAGGCTCATTGGGGCTGACATTTTTGATCTGTAGTGCTCAAGGCTAATTATTTTCTGATGAACTCTTATTTCTGGGGAAAAAGGGCAGTACAGACAGAATCACTCTAGCATATTTGACAGTTCCTTTGGTTGCAAACTTTTTTTGGTTCTGCAAATAGAACTCAGGACCTTGTGCTTGCAAGACAGGCACTGAGCCACTGAGCTATATGCCCAGCCCACTTGAAAACCAACAAATGTTTTTGACTTGAAATCTTAGATCATTTACACAGTTTACTTTCAGAATACAAGCAAGAGCTGTAGAGCACAAAGGTCAAATGCCTCCCGGATTACTTCCAATGAACTTGGGTTATGTAATTTAGCTTGTACATAAAAGCTGTTGAATTTAGTTTTTCACATAGACCTTTTCAGGCATTCATTAGTCAGGACTTGTCTAGCCAACTGTAAAATACAAAATAGTAAACAATACACGATCTCTCACACACACATTCCAGAAGATTTTTCCATGGTATTTGCATTTAAAAATGTAGAAGGAAAATGATATGCTAATAATCTCTAGAAGATGAATTTTTACTTCGCATTTGCATCAAAATATTTATTCTATTTAGGTTACATGACAAAAAATTGGAACTGGGGATTTTTTTTTTTCTTTTTTTTGGTGGAACTGGGGATTGAACTCAGGCCCTTGAGCTTGCCAGGGAAATGCTTATTCCACTGAGCCATCTCCCCGGCCTCTACATGACAAAAAACTGGGCATTCCCATCACACGCAATAAATCTTCAAACAAAAATTAAAAACCTTCCCAGCTCCTGTTTTTATCTACCTAAATTTAGTTCTACCAACACACAAAATGAGGATACTAACTTAATCCTTCAAGAACTTCACAATCACAATGTAAACTTTGGAAATAGCCAACAACGAAGAGTTCATTCTTTTGATCTAGCTTTGTCAAACAGAAGCTTCTCTAGAGTTCCAACAAGAAGGTAGAACCATAAACTTAATGGTCTTGCTAAATGGGATCATCAAGAAGAGAACAAAATAAGGTCACATATTAAATAGTGTTACTAAAAACTTTCCTAATTTTGACACCCATAATAGTAATTAAACAGTTATAGTGCAGCCTCAGGGGAAGAAAAATAACCAGAAGTAAAAAAAATTCAGAAAGAAATACTTCAGAAACATCTATTTACCACCTAGTACTTTACTGGAAGCCCTCTAGAAGTACATTTACCATGAGTAAAATCTGTGACAGTGAGGAGAGCTTTCCTGTTAAAGTCTATTCTTATTTGACTGTCTACCACAATTTTATTGAATGGTGACTTGGATTTTCTTCAGCCTTGTCTTCTCTGTGCCAGCATAACCAATAGGAATATTCTAGCTTAAATAATATACAAAGTTATTCTAATAAAATCATAGAGAGATTATATTGTATCTTAAAAGTATAGTAATAAAGTTTATCTAAGTTCAATAATGATCAAGGACAAAATATTTAAGCATTGTGTGACAAAGCAAAAGCAGTTTACTAGAGAGGATAATCTGTAAGGGCTCTTGCTAGCACTATAGTACTTGTTCTGTACTACACAGTAATCCCCCGCTTTCTACCTCTACTTTGACTCTCCATAGTTTGTTACCAACAGTCAGGCCTAGTCTGAAAATATTGACATTTTTCTTGAGTCTTTCAAGCCCAGTCTGAAAATATTAACATTTTTCTTGAGTTTTTCAAGAGAGAGAACAGTATTAGTATACGTAGCACATTTGGGGCTGGAAAAGTCACTTGCCATCCACTCACTTTTATTTGGGCCAAACTCCAAGGCCAATCCTCCACTTGTTCTAAGAGATGTAGAAATAAAAAGAACAAAGGGCCTGAAAATCTCTACAGTGTTCTGCAAGCAGGCACAAGGAACAGGGTTGAATTCTCAGGCCTGCCATGCCTGCCCCGTCCCCGGGGCATGCTGAGATGATTGAGACTAGGCTTGGTGCTGCATGCCTGTAA
Organism: Octomys mimax; assembly: GCA_002564305.1. Classification (NCBI taxonomy): domain Eukaryota; kingdom Metazoa; phylum Chordata; class Mammalia; order Rodentia; family Octodontidae; genus Octomys; species Octomys mimax. Next base: position 7,029 of record NDGM011256885.1, read on the forward strand.
TCCCAGCTCTTGGGAGGCTGTAAAGAGGTGGATTACTGAGTTGGATCTAGTAGTGAGACCCTGAACACCCTGTAGACCCTTCCCTAAAAATACAAAAAAGAAAGAAAGAAAGAAAAAAGAAAAGAAAAGAAAAGAAATCTCTACAGTGATACCTGTTAGAGCTGCTGGCTGCAACTTGAGTGGCCTTTTCCTCACTGGAACCTCATTAAAGGTTCACACATAGGGACTACATCTCATACATGTAATTTAATCAGAGGAGATTCTGGGGCAGGTACATAACTGAAGGCCCTGTCGGTAGCCTATCATTCATTTCTATCACTCTTATCCAGAGTTGCAGTGAGAGACACTCAATATGGGGTGCATTATTTTTACAATTCGAAATCTTGACCTATGTGTATGCTTTTTTAGTTTATTTTGCTGTTTTTCAACACTATTTTTCTGTTCATGCAGTCTTTTGGTTCCTGTTGGCACAGACCTTTTCTGAGTTAGTCTTCTCATTATCTTCAATAAATGTAGCTTTTTCTTTTACCATTGGACATACACTTGTAATTCTTTGCTTGCAATACACAAGAGCATAAAATCTGTCAGATCCACCATGTGGTATCAGTATGATCAAAACATGTCATACATATGAAGATATCACAGTAAAAGCCAATATTCTATATCATTAATACACAGTAATGAAAAAAATAAAAAGATATCTACTTCATACAAATGTTATAATTTATTATAGTACAGTGTTATAATTGTTGTATTTTATTATTAGCAATTTTTGGTATCTTATACCAATCACACCCCATGATGTATATATTTGTACTGGAAAAAACAGTATATACAGGCTTCAGTACTATCTCTGGTTTCAGGCATCCACTGGCAGTCTTGGAATATATCCCCTATGGATAAGGAAGGACTACTGTATTTCTAATAAAAACTTGAGGCAAAAACTTTGATATGTAAACTCCAAAGAATGGATTTTGATCAAGGCTAGAGAGGGTATCGTAAGATAAAACAGATATCACATCACTGAAAGGAGATAGGAAGGAAATGTTTAGAAAATAGAAGATATATATATATATATATATATATATATATATATATATAGACTAAGGTCAATAAAACAACGTGCTACCATATAACCACTGACCAAATAAAAGGAGATTGCCAGACTGAGGTTAACACAATTGCTTAATAGGCACTTTCCAAACAAATAAGTCCAAGACATTACACCTACAGTCCAAGAAATTTGGAAGGGCTTAGTTAATTTTCAGCCAAGATTGTGTGTATGTTTCAAGGCACAGGGTGTTAAAGAGTAAAAACTCTCAATCGTTTTAACTAGCAATATCGAACTGTTCTTTGTTAATAAGTTTAAGACTTCTTCTGCCCAATTTATCATCTGTCCCAGAACAACCAAATACAAAAAAGTATAAATAGTTCAAACAATGATTTTCCAGGGTTCCAGACTTTACGACAATAGGCAACAAACAACAGCGATTTTTTTTTCAGAAGCTGTCTGTTTATGTCCTCACATTACACGGCACACCAGGTCACACACGTGACAGTGCCTCAAGGTGGGAGGACAGATATCCGTTGGCACATGAAGAAATGGAAGGACAGAGTTGTGTGACCACTGGCCTGCAGTCACTCTGCTCAGTGATGAGTTCGGGGACAGCCCAGCTGGAGCTGAAGTCTTGGGTCCGCTTTCCCAGACTTATTGCATTGGCTCGTTTCCATGTGGGTCTGATCCGGAGGCTGAAAGTAGCCCAGTGCTCTGAAGGCTCTGCTCAGACTCCATGATCAGGGCGCCAAGCCAAGGCAGAGGAGAAGAGAGCGGTGGCCTCCCGGAGGCCCGCGTGTGGGCAGGTACGCTGGAGGTGGAGAACAGTCAGTCTCCCGGGAGAAGGCTGGAGGACTGGAGCCAGGCAAAGCGGGCCAGCCGGGGCCCTTCCCCACAGGGCGTTGCTCAGGGAGGCCCCGGGCACAGGAGCAGGAGGCGCTTGTGAGGTCCTCCATCAGATGACAGCCGCTGAGGATGCTGGGAGGGGCCCTGCTCAGTAGCAAGAGCTCCGAGCCCAGTCGGGCAAGGGGAGGGACTCCGTCAGCATGTTCTGTTCTTTCTTTCCAGTCAGATCTTATTGGCACATTTTAGATATGCATAATGATCACACTCATCATGAGGGTCTGTACTTGTACATGATACAACTTGCTTCTTGCCTTCCCATCCCCCTCCTTCAACCCCTCCTCCCCGCCCCATTTACAAAATCTTCGCTTCCATTTTTTTCTTTCTTTTCTCATATTTTAACTTTTTCTTTCTTTCCTTTTCCTCCTTCCCTTCTTCCCCTACGAATTTGAGTATCTCCTTCCTATTTCACAGTATCTGCCATATATTTGGGTCCTTATTTACACTTCTCTCACACTAGAGAAACAGTGTGACAACAGTGATTTTTAAAGATAGCAAGCAAATAAGATAAGCCCTAGGGCTATCCTCAGGGCCAAGCATCTCAGGGAGAGCTCTTCGGACAGCCTAAGAATCCACAAAGGTCAAGCTCCTAGAAACTCGGAAAGAGTACCAGAGTGAACCCAGCGAAGAAAGAGATCAATGGAGGATCTGTCTTACATTGTCAGCCTGGTACCAACTGACACATACAAGGAAACTACCTTATGATGGGGAAAGAATCATCCAAGATTATTCCTGGCACACAGACCAAGGAATAAAAACTGTTCCTACTAGCCAGACTGGAAACCTCATAATTAATGAGGCATTAGGTAGAACTTTTAGAAGGCTCTTGCCTTTCTACTAGGGAATAATTAACCCGGCACTACACCTTGCCAAACAAACAAAAGCAAAACTCTATAAGGATCAATCTGTTTTCAAGTATCTGGGTTTTTTCTTCTGCGGGGATAGGATATTTGAAGACAGTCTCACTATGAAGTTCAGGCTCACCTTGAACTCACTAATTAGCACGGGCTTGCCTGGAACACATGGCAATCCTCCTGCTTCAGCTTCTCAAGTGCTGGGATTACAGGCATTTGTCACCACATCCCTCTCAAGTGTCTTAACTGTACCCCAGAACAAAGCTCTAAAATGCCTATGGGAATTTGAAAATATCCCAAATAAGGTAGAATGACAAAATCTGGTATACAACCAAGTATATTTAGGAATGTATAACCCATAATGAAAACAAACCCAATCAATCAAAACTATTCCAAATACTACAATCAGCAGATCAGAGTATTAAAAATTAATTGAACTTTATTCCGTATATTGAAAAACTTAAGTAGAGATATGGGACATATATTTTAAGAGACTCAAGCTGAATTAATAGAGATTAAAAATGGCAATGCCTGAGCAGAAAAAAGTCACTAGTATTAAGATCAAATTAAATACTGCAGATGAAAAGATTAGTACACTCGAAGACATATGCTGTATAAATTTTCTAAAATGAATCAGCATAAAAAACAAAACAAATAAATAAAAATGAACATAGTATCAGTGACAAGGAGAATTTTCTCAAGTAACCAAAATAACATGTCTCTTTAAAATCCCACTGGAAAAGGGAGAGGAAATGAAAAATATTTAAGGATATAATAATGATCAAAAACTTTACAGATTAAAAAAATACTATAAACTCTGTGATTCAAAAAGCCAATAAACTTTAGCTCAAGAAATATGAAGAAAACTATACCAAAGTATATCATCTTAATGAAATTACTAAAAATCAGTGACAGGGTGAAAGCATTCAAAGCCGCACAAGGGAAGAAAATATCCCCAAATATTTGGAAGCTAAGTAATACACTTCAAAATAACTGATTTCAAATAAGAAATGAAAATGGAAGTTAGAAAGTATTTTGAGCTAAATGAAAATATAATTACATGTCAAAAACTGTAGGATGCCACAAAAACCCTAATTATGATAGAAATTCAGAACAATGAATGACTATATTATAAAATAGGAAAGTTCCTCAATCAATGACTTTCAACTGCCATCTTAGGTGAAGAGAAAAAGAAGCCCAGAGTAAACTTAAGAAAAAACATTAAAAGTTTTAGATTAATCACTTTTTAAAAGATACACACTCTTCATTTCACTCATCACTACTGACACCTAAGAGAAGAAATGCTGCCTTGTTTAATAGCAGTCACAAATTAATTCACTTGAAAACTTTTATTTGGTACAGGAAATGGAACCCAAGGCTGCACATATGCTAGGCAAGCGATCTACCACTGGCATATAACCAAAATCCTACTGTTTTTTGTTTTTGTTTTTTTGTTTTTTGGGGGGGTTTTGGGGGTTTTTTGGCAGAAATCTCACTAAGTTGCCCAGGCTGCCTTTTTTTTTTTTTTTTTCTTTTTCCTGTATTTTAGGGAAGGGTCTACAGGGTGTTCAGGGTCTCACTACTAGATCGGACTCATAGTGATTCTCATATTTTCAGCCCCCCAAGTGCTGGGATTACAGACATGCGCCACAATGCCCAGTCTGAACTGCCATCTCAGCCTTCCTCCCTGCACCTGATTGCAGGCACTTTAATCCGCTAAGCCATTTGGCCCGCCCTTCAGGCTGCCTTCAAACCTGCAATCTGTCTGCTTCAACCTCCCCAAAAGCTGAGAACACAGGTTTGTGCCATCATGCTTAGCAAAACCAAATAATTTTAAAACTTAAATATTTATATAAGCATGTATACATATTTATATACACACACAAACACATATACAGAAGATGGGGTTTGGAGGTTTTTATTTTTAAGTATTTCTGATATGAAGTTTCAAATGACATATCCTAGCTAGTCTACTATCTTCTAAGTAAGATTCTTCAACAAAATATACTTGCCAAATCAAACATCATCAATAATCATAGATAAGAAACTTCTAACCCATTTCATTGACTGACCTATTAATTTTACCACTTAACATATATTTAATAACTACTTGCCAAAATGTCAGACTCTATGTTAAGTGCTAGGAATGAAATGGTGATAAACATGATCCATGCTTTCACAGAGTTTACAAACTAGTAGGGAAGAAAGCCATTAACACAGACTTATAATAACTGCTATAGGGGCCAGGGAGATGGCTCGGTAGAATAAACATTTGCCTGGCAAGCCCACGGGCCTGAGTTCAACCCCCGGTTCTGCCAAAAAAAAATAATGATAACAAAAATAAAAAATAACTGTTATAAAGGAAAAATAGAAGTGTTAAAAAGCATATGCTTAGCAAAAATTATTGCATCAATGAGGTCTTAAGAAAGGGTACAAGCTGGGTGTAGTGCAACATGTCCATAAGCCCAATAGTTTGGGAGGCAAAGGCAGGAGGATTGAAAATTCAAGCCCAGCCTGGGCAAGTTAGCAACTTAGCAAGACCAAGTCTCAAATTACAAAATAAAAGATAAAAAGTACTGAGGATGTAGCTCAGTGTAAACACTGAGTTCAAACCCAAAGACCAAAAGCAAAACAAAATTAGAAGCTAATATTAAAAAAAAAAACAAACTGGAGACTACACAAGCAGCCTATGCAAAAACCTTGATAGACACTTTAAAGACATTCTGGCAGTTTCTTACAAAACTAAACATACTCTTACCATGTGATTGAGCAATCGCACTCATGTACTCCAATTAGCTGGCACTTATATCCACCTAAAACCTACATATGGATATTTAGGTTTAATCATACCTGCCAAAATTGGGAAACAAACACTATGTCCTTTAGTAGGCAAATGAATAAACTATGACCCATTCAAACAACAGAGTATCATGTGGCTCTAACAGAAAATGAACTATGAAACTGCTAAAAGACAGAGGAATGAATTTTTCATACATATTACTAAGTGTAAGGAGGCAATCTGAAAAGGTTGCCTATGTATGATTCCAATGATATAACGTTCTGGAAAAGGTCAAATTATGGAGACAATAAAAAAAATCAGTGGCAGTCAGAGGTAGAAGGAAAGGAGGGAGGGAGGGAGCATAAAGTAAGTTAGGAAATAGTCTCTATCGTACTGTAATGTAGGCTCCTTGATTGTAACAAATATACCATTCATGAATATACCACTCTCGTGTAGAGTGCTGATAATAAGACTGTTCCTGTAAGGGAGCAGAGGGTTTATAGGAACTCTATTTCCCAGTCAATTTTGCTGTGAAACTAAAAATTTTTAAAAGGTAAAGACTTTTTAAAGAGACCCAATAAACACCCACAATCCTACAGGAAGGAGTTTAGCTTAACACTCCTACAAAGGCCACTTGTGTCAAAAATTGAGGAAAATAAAGTATTAGAGTAAAAGGAATTTATTTTTTTATAGGAGGAAAGGAGCTGAGGATATAGCACCGCTGTGGGATGCCTGCTCAGCATGTACCAGGTAGGGAAAGAAAAGGTGAGCAAGGGGGAGAGATTAAGAGATATACAAAGGAAGCAAGCTCAATCAGCCTCTGGGTTACTGCAGGCCCCTTTTGCAACTCCTCTCACATGCATCAAGTTGGAAAAGTACACTAGGATGCACTAGGATGGGCCCTTGGTGAACAACTGGCTCTGTGGATATGAGCACATGCATAGACACAAGCATTCACATACACACGCACCGCATGCCACTCACATTACGTAGTCAGACCCAGTGAAAGATAAATCAAGCGGACAAAACAGCAGGAGGACATGGCAAAACACTGAAACTTAGGACTCTTGTGCTCCTCTCCTCTGCTTTGTAAATTCAGAAGGAGAAAACAGGGAAGACACATAATTAAAATGCTTATAAAACACTAAGTGTGCTGAGAACTTCTGCCAGTGTAGTGGGACTTTTTAGGGTTGTTTGTTTTGTTTTGGTGCAGCTCACTACGCAGCTGGACTCATAGTGATCCTCCTGTTTTCAGCTTCCCTAGTGCTGGGATTACAGGCATGCACCACCACACCCAGACTCCATCACTGACTCAGGGGGTCTGGGGACTCTGGGGACGGGGCCAGTGCAGCATGAGGTGTTCAGGGATGGAACTTTGGCCCCTGTGCTTGTCTAAGCAAGCGCTTAGTCTGCTGATGTAGTGGGGTTTTATGAAAGAAATTAGAGGGTCATGCTTGATCAAAAAGGCATCAACAGAGAATTTATACACAACATTTACCGAAAAATCGGACTGTGTTGATGGTTCTTCATAGTCTCAAATACATTACATGTGATTACTGGAAAAGAAATCAAAGAAGGAATGTATACTCTTTGTCTTAGTTACTCTTCTCTCGTTGCTGGGACAAATACCCGACACTCAAAATGAAG
>NDGM011256886.1:6004-18993 GCA_002564305.1 Octomys mimax
CTCTCCTCTCCTCTCCTCTCCTCTCCTCTCCTCCCCTCCCCTCCCCTCCCCTCCCCTCCCCTTCCCTCCCCTTTTCTTTTTCCTTTCCTTTTTTTTTTTTTTTCTTTTTGAGACAAGATCTTGCTATGTAGTCCAGGCTGACCTTGAACTCTCTATGTAAGCCCAGGCAGTCTAGAACTCCTGGAACTCCTTTCTGTCTCAGCTTCCTTAGTAATAGGATTACAGGAATGCAACAGGATGCCTGGCTCTTTTTGTTTTTTAATTATCACAGTTTAGTGTATACAAAACTGCTCCATTCTTACAATATGTGTTGAAGTTTGAATGCCATGATTAGAAACAGGATTCTTCTAGGAATCTCATGAATATCATTGTGATGGTGCTTTCCTCTTATCAATTTTTCAACAGAGGGCATTATAGCTTCTTAGTCTCTGCCTCATGAGATGAGGACTTTCTATGTATCCATTCACATTTATTTACAGCCCAGGGCATGTTGGCTGCATTTCCAGGAATGGAACCCCTTGAACTAGAGCTCTTGCTGGGACCTTCACCATTGGCTTCACTTCAGCTACTACCTTGCCAGAATGGAGCATGATGAAGTTTTCTCCAAACTCACTTTATTTAAAAGCACTTTCTTCTAAAAAATTTATCAATACAGGTGTCATGTAAGATATATACATTTTGGAGGGTATTCAAAAGAAATTAGTTACTGAAAAGTCAAAAGTCTTCATTCTAAGACAGTTTTACCTGTAAGATTCTCCCTTAACTTGGAACCAAAGGATATTTTTGAATAATTACAAAAATGAGACACAAGAGAGTAGGAATTCCAGCTTGGCATTATGTGATTTGTATCATAAATAACACCAGAAATAGGTATTGATTGCAAGATTCTGTGAAGGAGGGAAAAGGGGAGGGCTGGAGAATCAAAAAGATGTTTTCAAAGGATGTGGACTTGAAGTAGACCTTAAAATGTGTGTGTGTGTGCTCAGATGTCGAAGAGGGGATGGAGAAGAAGATCAAAAGAATAATGTGACCATGAAAGGTAATGATCGGGGAAAATATGTGTTTGGGTAGGCATACAAGTAGGACTCCAAAGAGCAGAGGGGGCAGAGGTATGTAGAAAGGACATCTTATGGTTTGAAAGAACATGAGATTTTCATGTTTATGTGACACCTTGTTAATGTTTTAAAACAGAAGCTGTTCTCACTGTAGCCTTAGTAAGTGAAGGTTGAAAGAAGTGCATTGATTTAAAAGGAAAAGGAGGAAAGAAACTGATCATGCAAGACCACTAAAAAATAATGTAAACAATTGCCATGGGTTATCTTGATTGCTGTAATTCCAAGACATGGTTACTTATTGTTATCTTTAGTTTTCAGATGAGCCTTGGAAAGGCTGTCACTTGCCCAAGATGACAGAAGTAAAAAGGTCCCAGGCTCGTATCTGAATCCAGATTTGTTTGCATCCAGCATTGAATTATCTACTTTTGCATAAACGGATGATTCCAATAACTCAGTTTTAGGCGCTGAGAGCCTCTGTCAGAGGGTAGTGGTGAATGTCAAAGTACAAGTTGGAGGTGAGAGGTGAGGCAAAGGAAGGCAGATACAGTCTCCGAGTGGCTGACAAACAAGGACCAGTTAAAGATTTAGTTTCATTGTTTGAGGCCCAATTTTTAAGAGACTTACGGCAACATCAGTTGAACCAGAAAGTTAGGAGGAAGCCTTGGTTTGCAGAGGGAGATTATGAATTGATAATGAAGCTGCAATCAACCCTAGCCTTCGGTTCTTTCTCCTCCACCTCTGCCTTTTGTTACCACCACCTCTGGGAAAGATGCATGTGTTAGTCCTTGTTCTGAGTCATGTAGATAAGATTTATATAATATATGAGAAGGTGAGGCAAAGGCCAGAGAAAGGGGGGAATTAGTATTTAACAAAAACGCTCACTGAATTTATCCTCAGTCCTCAAGATTTATTGCAATCAGATTTTCCTGTAACAATACTATTACACTTACTTTACACCATTCTCCCATGGTGGCACTGGGCCTGTGGTGCAGTTATAAGACCAAATCTCAGTAGGCACTTAAAATTCATGATCTTGCTGCCGCATGGCAGAACAATATAAATTGAAAAGCACAGTCTGGATACCATCTTGCGGCTTTTATAAGGGGAAAATTAGTGGCATTTTGATTCACGAAAGGCTTATGGCAGGCCTGGGCCCTGTGGTGGCACTAATATAGCCATCACTGGAATGCCAGGAGGTGGCTTGCTGTGTGAACAACTGTCATTTCATGCCAAACTCACATAACCGAGAGGTTATGGGCCAATAAAAAAAGCTGTGGATCTTCTCCCCTGGTTATGAAATGCAGGAGCAGGCACTTTGGAAGGCAAACTACCTTGTTTCCTGCTAAAATATGCCCACAGAGTGGCCAGTTTCTATGGTGATAGATACTGTAAACACACCCAGGTTGGCTCTGCATTGTGTAGTGGGTGGACATTGCTGGAATACACCCTTAAAGCCGAGTGTGAGGACAGTGGGGAAATTGAATAGGATGGAGCTTCAGTATTTCCATTTGAGCGATGGTTTGTACGGGACGGAGGTGACTCAGTTAGAAAAGCATAGAACAAAATTTCCGCAGCCTGGGGTCAGAAAGGTCTGGTTCTGCCACCTATGTAACTTGATGCAGGTCACCAAACTGGTCTGGGCCTGCACTGCCTAGGTACACACAAAGAAATGAATGTCATTTATTATTTTAGCACATGTTTGTGTTACAGAATGAATAAATTAATTGTAGGGAGTTGGCACATGTATAGTATTGCATCTTAAAGCCTTTGATTTCCTCTTTCTCTTCCCTCCCTCTCCTTTCTTCATCTCTATATCTCTTTCCATCTGCAATGGATCTATCTCCCTATTTCCTATAATCAATCTACCTTTTATTTTGTACAAAATAGGCCTACTAATCTCCCTTGTGGGGTTGCTCTGATGCCAGCACAATGATCCTAAGATGTTGAAGTTCATTACGCCACCAGTGAATGATACACACACAAAGTGTTTTAATATTCAGCTTGCCCCCACCAGAGTGTAACTTATCTGGCCACCACTGTGCATAGTGCTAGGATGTTCTGTGATTTTGTACAATAATTGTCCATTTTTTCCTAGTGATTTTAGGGGATATAAATAATCCCTTAGAATTCACTCTTCCATGGAAGTGTTCTCTAATGTTTAAATGCCTACAGTTCTGAATTAGCATGTGTTGGACTGGTTTTTTTCAAGGCAGATGATCAGTTAGCTGGAGTCAAGGTGGGCTCTGTATCTATAAATACCCCACAAAATGCTGGCACATTTTCTTAAAATAATTCAGATGTTTCTGTGTGCTTCTGTGGCACTCAGCTTGGTCTTTATGCTTTGTGATAACCTTATGAGGTAGACATTATTTATCCCTATAATTATACATGAGGAAAGGTTCAGAAGAATTGAGGCAGAGTGTGAGGAAACTAGAATTCAAACAGTCTTGGAACTGCAAAGCTTGAACCACAGAATTCTACAGCCTCTCTTAAAGGTTTCCATTTTAGCCTTGACCAAGGAATGTTCACCAACAATGGGACACTCTGTGGAAGACAGGGTGTAATGGTCATTGAGCAAAACACTGAGGTTGCCCTGGGCCCTTGAATATTACCTGGACTTCAATCTGGATTCTGCTATGTATCCCTGTAATCCTGGCCAAATTACTTAATCTCCCTGTGCCTATTCTTATGAAGAAAAAATACTTTATATAGAGTTGGTGTAAAAATCAAATGGTCAATACTTAAGTCACACATAGTTACAGAGAATACACATAGAAAAATCAGGGACATAGTAGGTATCTAAGAAATACTTCACAACTGATTAAATTAATGAATGTGCAGGGAATTGTAACAGATTATAATCCATTTGTTGAGGCTTAGTAAGATCTCTGTTTTGTAAATTTAGTCCTCTCCTCTTCTAGTCAGCATCATTTGATAATAAAAATGCAAAGGATGGTAGTACCATGTAGTTTAGAGCAATGAGAAATCTGTCATGTCATCTGTTTTACCTCATTTTGAATGAGAGATCGCTAGAGGTTGCGTGACATTGTGTGAGGTAACTGGTATTTAAATTTAGCTGACTTACTTTTCATTGACGTCCTAAACTTGGATAGAGCTATCTTGGGGGCGTCTTGAACTCATTACTTCCCAAAGCAACTACTGTTTTGTAGGTTTCCATGGAAGGAGGGACATAGTGGAAAAAGGAAAGAACATCTTTGTTTTGAAGCTATGAGTGAATACAACATGGGATCTCTACAGTGTTTGTGATATAAATATTTTTTCTCTCTTCCTGGCTTTGCACATGGATTGGGATTCTAACTCTGCAATATGTAAACTATGTGATCTTAGACAAGTCACTTAGCTTCTCTGAGAGTCAGTGTACTTCACGTTTGAGGTTGTTGTGCAATTCCAGAGTGGTCCTGGGGCAGATTAAATGTGATGGGATAAGTGACTCCTGCAGCACAGGGCTGAGCACAGAGCAAATTCTAAGTGAGCAGTTGCCATGGGCCACACTGGTGTTTTCTATAGCGTCTCACTTGATTATCCATTTTTATTTGCAGGCAAGACCCTACTTTATAGAGCCACCAGTTTTGCTAAACATTTTTCCAAATGTCCATTTGTCATAATTTCCTACTTCTACATGAAATGTAGAATTATGATATGTTTTTTAAAAATCTCATCATAAAGCCTTATTTGGATGCTCTTAGCCCTGAGTTCAGGCCTTCTCTCCAAGTGTCCCTCCACATCCGGCATAGCTCTGCTCTGTCCATGGTACTGACCACTCTGGTTCACAGTCTTTGCTCCTTTTAGCCCATTCAAATCTTCCTTATGTTTAAAGGCACAGCTGAAGCTTCAGCCCTTTCAGAAAGCCTCTAACTTTTCCAGTTCTGAGTCACTATCCAGAGTTTTTACAGTGCTTTGAAAACTGGTGGGATAGTGTTTGATTTTTCATTGCAACGGAGGACCATCAACCGTGACAGTGAATAACAAACTATTGATGTGATGCTCTATCTGGAAAGTGTAGCTAATCAAGAACTGCACCTAAACATATAAATTTGATTTGGTATATATATACACATTTCTAATACTGCTATATCAATGATTCATCATAAACTATATACAGTAATAGTATATATATTAATTTCTATGAAATAAGCACAAATACTTGATATGAACTTACTAAGAAGAGGTCACAGTGTTTAAAATAATAACTTTTTTCTACAAAAATATTTATGAAAACATATAAGAGCACACAAGGATGTTTATGGCAGCATTAAGATATCAAAGTACTGAAAATGCACTCAGTATATGTCAGAAAGACTTGAAGTTATGATATAACCATATACAGAATACCACATAGGTATTTAAAAGAGCAAAATGGATCTATACATATTGACAAGAAAAGATGTCCTTGATACATTATGTATAAAAGTAAGCTGCAGCATAGTTTATATGACTTGATTTTTTGTAAAACAAACACATTTAAAGTATATTTTATGTTCCTCTATAGATAGAAAAAACTAGACATGCACTAAATTTTTTAAAGTAGTATATATATTCTGAAGGGTTAGCTATTGAAGATTATACAGTTAATATAATAATTGTTTTATTCACTTATTTAGTTAGTTATTTTTGTACAGGGTCTCACTATGCAGCTTCAACTCATAGTGATCCTCCTGTTTTCAGCCTCCCCAGCACTGGTATTATAGTGTGGGCCACCACTTCTGGACTTTGTGGCCAGCTGAGTACACCTGGGGGCAGGGCCAGTGTGGCATGTGGTGCTGGGGATTGAACCCCATTCCCTGCACTTGCCTAAGCAGGCACTTAATCCGCTGAACTATCTCGCCAGCCCTTGTTTTGTATTTCAAGTATATATACAACAAATAAAAACTTAAACCCTATGCATCACAATTTTAACCAAATGAAGAAAAGTATATACATTTAAACTTTTAAACAAAACTTTGTACTTGATGTTTCATAATCTTAAGGTTTTTAAAGAAACATAACATATAATTGCTAGAACTGAGCTTTTTCCTAGTGTAAATTTTCCCTCATCAATAAGTGTTATTTATGTTCTTTCTTTGACCTTGTAGCTGCATCCAGATTTGGCTTTTTTTCTTCTCTTAAGACACAACAGTGAGAGTTCTGAAACTTCAGACTCAGTAAGGACATTGTGGAACAGGCTATTAGAAAATGTATCATGTCTCAAGTGGCCTGTGCTCTGGCCAGTCAGGATACTTGCTGGCTTGTCTGTCAAGGCGTCCCGGCAGAGAAGCAGATTCGGCCTTCCTCTTGTGAATTGGCAAGATATAGTCTCTCAAATCTAGTACTCACATATGCCTTCTTGATTTCTCTTCTTCCCACACAATCCTGAGTCAAGGGACATTCTGTGGAAGACTTTTCACATGACAGTGTCCGAGACACAGGCAGGGTGGGAGAGACAGTTGCTACCCATGTGCTTTGGCTAAGGTGACAGAAGATGTGATTGCATAATGGAGTAGAAAGAATGTGAGCTTTTGAGCACATAGATCTGGGCTTGAGACCCAGATCCATTATTTTCTGGTTATATGACCTAGGGCAAAAGAGGCAAGCTGCAACCTCTTCATGTATGAAATGATGTTAGTAATCTCTGCCTCCTAATGATGTCGATTAGATAAAACAAGACTAGCTTTAAACTGTCTAGAGCATAATAGATGTTAGCAAATGTTAACAACTTCTTATCTTTCCCCTTTTTTCAACTCTTCCTCCTACATTCCCTTGACTTATTGGAGGAGTGTAAGATTCCAGTTTTTCCAGCATCCATGAACCAGCCCACTCTTTACCTTGCTGTGTACTAACTTTGTTATTGCCCAATGGCATTCATGTCATGGAATTAAAATAATCATGTGTGAAGTTAGTATGTATTAGGCAGCTGCCAGTGCACAATCACCTCACAACTCAGAACACAGACTCCATGTATTTAGCAATGGAGCCCATGATGGCTAAAGGGATCAGTTTTACCCTTTTGAACTTGGAAGCTCTATGAGAGCAGAAACCGTATGTTCTTCTCTATATACAATGATACACAAAACTCTTAGTGCAATCATCAAATGCTCATCAGCCTACTAACTGACCTGAGAATTGTAGGACCTCTCTAGGTGTGGAGAAAGGAGCTTTATTAAGAAATAAAAACTCAATCTGTCCAGTGGAGCTTAATTACACTTCTGAAGCAAACACAGCTCTGCCTGTATGGTTGTAGATTAGATCAAATCTTCCATCTGTGTCCATTCTTCATTTTCTCATTGGTTTTACAGTGGCTCATTAGTGTAAAAAAGATGCTTTGAGACAAATTTCAGTAGTCTTTGAGCAGGTCAGACAACCCTGTATTGGAGAAATTACCTGGAGAGACCCTGAAAGTGTGAAGGAAAGATCCAGAGGAGGCAATTGAGAAAGCTTCCGGTGACGCTGTCTGCAGGTCACTGGCCAGCGCCACATAAAGGCCCTGGCTGAGCCATTACAGTCTGCTGTGTCAATGCCTTTTGTGGGAGGCTGCCATTCATAGATCACAGCTGGCAGGGAGGTAATGGTCCCGTGGGAAAGCCTACCACTTCCCCTCGGTGAATTCTATTAGGGATCTGTGGGTTCCTGCCATTGGAGTTCATATTAACTCGGGCAAAGGGGTAGTGATTGATTCTGTGGAATTCTGTGAATACACACAAAATACATTTCATACTGTCATCTGGGTTTTGTATTGCACGTCCATGATCCCTGCTACATGGTAAATCCAATATGATCAACTTGTATTGCTATAGAGAAAAAAAACCCCAACAAATTTTCCATGCCATTTTAAGGCTGAAATACCTCCCTGCTTTCTTTCTTCTCCAGTCATGAAAGATTTAGACCCAACTATAAACCACTGAATTCTCTTCTGACTTAACAACTTGATCTGATGGAAAGGGCATTTATTGAATGCCCACCATGTACCAAGAAATAGCAGGGGAAAAACTACAAGATAAAACCAAAACCTTAATAATGGCTTTCTACCCTCAGGGAATTTATAATATAGTTGCAGAGAAGACAGTTACAAAATGGCTAAGGAATATAATTATAAAACAAATAGCAGGAAATGACAAAATAGTACTCAAGCATGTCACTTTGTGTAATAGGTATGTTCTTCGAGAGAAAAGTGTGCTGAATCTTGCACACCACTTGAAAAATTAGCTCTTTATAGGGATTTTTAAAATAGAGCAAATAGTGATCTTTTTATAGTCTAGTGTATCGATACTCAAAGTTTTAAATTTTGTGAATCATTCTTTCCCTTGGTGTATCCCCTTTATCTATAGGCATACATCCCAGCTTCCAGGTAGGTGCTTAACACCATGGAGAGCACCACGTCCTACATACCACATTTTCTCCATACATATTTATGATGAAGTTTAAGTCATAAATTAGTCATAGTAAGAGATTAAAATAGTAACTAGAAATAAATAGAACAATTAGAAGAATGTACTATAGTACGTTATATGAATAAGATCTCTGTCTTAAAACAATGACAACAAATACTAACATTTATACACCATGGTTGACCATGGGTAACTGAAAAATGAAAAAAACCATGGTGAAGGGCAGATGTCCATGTAGGGTGCACATTCTTTGGGCTAGGAACACATACCAAGTTGAGGGATTACCATAGACAATTTCCTAGATGAACTGAATTTTGGATTAGAGACTAAAAGTAAAGGCAGGACTTGATAAGGATTTTAAGGAGGAACAACCTTCCCACATACTCAGAGAACCAGGTCTCCATTTTCTTCCTGAGTGGTGTAACTTGTCATAGGCAGAAGTAGTATTGAGGCCTGTGTGTGATTTGCAGGTGGAAGTTTGTTGCTAATGTGCTAGGCCTTTCTTTATATTACCTTTCTGAGCTGTGTTTTGACATATTCTATCTTCAGCACCTTGGCACTTGTTATGGTTTGTGTCTAGGTGTTACCCCAAAGCCTCATGTAGTCACTGAGCCAGCTTCTAGAGTTTGTGATTAATTCACGGTCCAATGCAGGGATTATTGGTGCATAATCCTGAAACCCTCTCTCAATCTCTTTTACCACCAGCATTTTTACAGCCTTTGTGCCCTGGTCATCTTTGAGGTGAAATCCATTTCCTCTGGGTCCGTGGCCTTCTCTCTGTGAGATCTCTTTTACACCTACCCTGGGGTGCGTAATCTGCATACAATATAAGAAAAGGAGAGAGGCTTACTACTGCTACAGTGGCTGTCCCTCCCTTTACTCATTGCTGTTTTCTACTGCTACAAACGGCTGCCCTCTGCCATGTACCACTCAGCCTTGGAGCCAGCCAAATGTGGACTGGAACCTCCACTAATTGTGGAGCTAAATAAACTCCTGGAGCAAAAGCAGTGTCTTTGGGGCACCCTGGGATACTGTGGTCAAGGGCTCAAAGGTCTCATTCATTACAGCAATACTTTTACTTCTGCAGGTCCCCAAGTGACAGATGACTGGGAAGTTGATTCCCTTGAGGTCTCCAATCTGCAGATGAATGACGATCTGTGTGGACAGAGCCACTCCTCATTCCTTCATAAATTCCTTACAATGTGCCTTGAATTTGTACCTCCCTTTAACTTTCATGGTTCCCCAGTTGTTTGGGTCACTTTTGCCAGATGGATAGATAGGTAGTAGATAGATAAATAGACAGACAGACAGACAGACAGACAGACAGATAGACCACCATCTGGTGGCTCAACTGTCCTTAAATACAGAGACAGTTATTCTCTGGTCAACAATTACTTATCGCTTACATGAGCAGGTCCAAATTCCTCACTTGAAGATCTATGTTGCTCACAAACTCCCTCTCACCTCACCTGAAAATCTCTCTTAATCTCTTTTACCACCAGCATTTCTCCAACCTTCATACACTGGCCATCTCTGAGGGAAATCCATTTCCTTTGGTTCCATGACCTCTCTGTGAGACACTCCAGAGCTCAAAGCCCATTCCCTTTTGTTAACCAAACCACAATCTTGGAAACATAGGTTCAAGTCCATCTTCCTTAGGACACCTTCCTTAATATGCCATTCTCCTCTTCTGAACACTTTAAACCTGAGCCTCACAAGTTGCAGCTTTTCTCAGCACAGAATCTGTTCATGTAGTCAGGCTTAATGTGTTTCATACCTAACTTTCTTCTGCTAGATTGCAAGTTCTTAAGGACTGCTCCTATGCTTTTCATATTTTTACTTTTTCCTGTCATCACTCAAGCCTGAGACAGCACCCAGAATCAGTATTATTTTTAAACCAAAAAGTAGCTCCAGGCAGCCACCAAACAATGGGCAGACTATTTTATAAAGTATTTTAAGCTGGCATTGGATTTGTAACTATTCCCCTTAAGGACAAAATTCAAAATGGTACCTAAGCTTCCTGTCAAACTGTCACCTGTCCATTCGCTGATGCTATGGCACTAGTGCCATGAAATTGCTGTTAGTGTTACAAATCCACACTGATGCTACTATACACAGCTTATTCATTCAAATTTTTTAAATAGTGGAATTTCTCTGAGATGGTAAAGGGGGAAAGAATTTGACTTCTTACTATAGAGTATATCACTTGGAGATAAATTACAGCAAGCAGGGATAAGAAAAATAGTGATCTTGGAAGGCTTCCCTGAGGAGGTAATACTTGTACCAAGACATGTGAACAGGGGAAGAACTCACCCAAGCAGAGTGACTAGAAAGGCATCAAACAGAATTATAGTGCATGAAAGGCCATATGGCTTATCACAGGCCAGATCCTAGGAGGCCAGTGGAATTCACCTGGAAGCAAGGATGGTGAAAAGAAGGGCATTGGCCATAGAGAAAAGTCCACCTTTAATTTAAAGTTGATGGGAAGCTATTGGAGACTTTTAAATGCGGTTGCAGTTTTTTTGCACAAGCAATTGTATGCGTTTTTAAAGAACAAGGTAGGCATAAAGT
The DNA here is from genome assembly GCA_002564305.1 of Octomys mimax. Taxonomy (NCBI): domain Eukaryota; kingdom Metazoa; phylum Chordata; class Mammalia; order Rodentia; family Octodontidae; genus Octomys; species Octomys mimax. The sequence goes on from NDGM011256886.1 coordinate 17,013, forward strand.
CACTGTTTCCACCAAACATTGGTTTCTACAGAGCGGCCAAGAGGGATCATGTAGTGCAGAGAATGTGTGCAGGGGTTCCAGATGTGGCCAGAATGCATCTCCACCCCACTCCACCCCACCCTCTTTGTGAGGAACCAGGGCTGGCTGAATGGCTGGATGCTGATTCTGTAAGATGGAGAGGAATAAGAGAACCTGTCTTGGGCAAATATAATGGCTCAAAGCTGTCTTCTTGAAAGTCACAGGGAAGCTGAGTTTCAAGCCACTCAAAGATCAAATCCTAACACATTCTGAGATCAGAGGACAAGGGTCACAGAGAATGAGGGTGAGACAAGAGCAAGCCAGAAGAGCTTCTGACTTCTTTTTGAGGCAGCAGTGATAGGTGTGCAATGTTGGCAACCCTACCTTCTCCCTCCCAGAAGCAGCGGCTGGAAGTGGTAGTACAAGGCTCCTTTTTGCTCTCTTAGCCTAGAGAGACGAAAGTGCTCACTTGACATAGAGGAAGAAGTTGAGAGAAGGTAATAATTCATTACAGGGATTATTATATCTGCCTGATCAGGGAGCTTAGCTCATGAAAGCAAAGCCCAGGTTGGTCTTGTTCATCACTATCCCCCCAGGGTCTACCAGGCTGCTGAGGCACCCAGTTTCCCATCTGAATGTATCTGCTCAGGAAAATGCTGTATGGAAGGGGTTAGCCACAATCAAATCACATAAGTTGAAAAACTGGTTTAAAGTTACTAATTAATTACTAAACAGACACAATGTGAAACACTACATATAAGGGTTACATTTCACATGTAGTGTGATACATCTTGGTGCATGCCTGTAATCCCAGCACTGGAAAGGCAGAAACAGGAGGATCATAATGAGTCTGAGCTGCATAGTGAGACCCTGTACCAAATAAATAAATAAGATTATAAAAAGAGAAAAAACAACCCTGTGTTCTGCAAAAGCCATACTCAAAATAACTGTTTGGGGAGCACGAGATCAAGACAGACCAATTAGTATTGAGGCAATACATAAGTAGAGTGGCAGTAAAATAATAATTCCAATTACATTTTGGAGTTCAGGAGTCAGGGTCATACTAACTTCTTACTGCATATTATAAATAAACTAAATATTTTTTAGACTAAAATGTCAAGGTAGCTTGGTAAAATATGTATTAACAGATTATGTCTGCACATTATAGAGACAAGGTCGAAATTCATGAAGATCAAGAAATATTGTGTAAATGAGGTTCTGGCAGGTTTTACTATCTGACATGAAGCATTCATATTCTGGCAGAAGACCCTGGGCCAACCTATGTGTCACTTATGTTCTATTAACTTTAGTCCCTATTGTCAATTATAGATGAGTTATTTTACAATCTAAAAATATGTTAGAAACACAGTAGACTAGATTTATAAATTTTGAATAAGAAGGTTGTCATGGTTTAGGGCTTTTGTAAGGGGAACAATATAATATAGCACACATTTTATAATAGTATTTTATAATGAATCATCTGAGAATCATATACAAGAAGTGCAGGAAATCTGTCCACTCACATGAACACAAAAGACTCCAGCCAAAGGCCTAGATTCCAATATGCTGCATGAATCCTGATGAAAACCTAGAGCCTCCCACAAGTCCAACTGGAGGCCTAGAGCCCACAACAAAGTCTCATGCAGGTCCACTTCACAGATCTGTGCTGGAAGGCCCAAAGGTCGGTGGTGGAAGCTAGAAAGTCTGGGCCAGCAGGATGAAGGATCTGCGCCAGCAGGTTGAGGGATCTGAACTGGAGCCAGGAAGAAATGCTCAAGGTAAGCACCAGAGCTCCCCCAAAAGTACCACAGCCTTTCTCAGCAACAGGAAGGTCCCAAGATCCTTCAGCAATGAACAAAGCCGAGTTCCCATCAGGAAAGCCAATGCAACAAGCCTCTCTATGAGGCTGAGCAGTATACCATCTTCCCCTCTGGAGCCAGGAAGCAATGCTCAAGATGAGGAC
>NDGM011256888.1:0-10100 GCA_002564305.1 Octomys mimax
TTGAACTCAGGCCCTTGCACTTGCCAGGCAAGCGCTTATTCTACTGAGCCATCTCCCTGGCTCCCAGCCTTTATATTTTCAATGAGACACCCTAATCTAGAAAGGGAAGAGATTTGAATGAATTGCTAATCAGGCCAGGACTAAATTCAGCTTGGCTAACCTACAGTGTACAGGAGCAACTTTGAATACCTGCCTTCTAAATGCTACTCTCTAGAGGGAGCTAAGTATTTTTTCCTCTGTGCTGGGGGTTACTTAACCATGCAGTTCAGTCATGAGAAGACCAAGTTCTTCATGTGTAGAGCTGACCTGAGATGGTTTTTATATGGAAATAGTTCAGGCTCTGGTCCCAACTTGGGAACTCTTTGTAGCACTTCCTAGGAAAGTATTCTGCTTAGGCTGTGGAGGGTGACAGAAGGGAGCTGTGTGGGAGGCAGGAAGGAGGAGACCTGTGTTTTCCTGTTTGAAACTAGGCCTTGGTATCCTAAGAGTCTTTAGGGAGTAGGGTTACTTATTTTCCTTATTCATAACCAGAGGGGTTAGTCAACTTGTTAAGGCTTACCGCAGGTGGTAATATATTGAAAGAAGCATTCTGAGGTGAGTGTTATAATGTACACCTGTAATCCCACAAGTCTGAGGCTAGCCTGGACAATTTAGTGAGACTTAGTTATAAAATAAAGTAAAATAAAATAATAATTCAAGCATCATATTAGCTCACTAGTGTGAGAACCTGAAAGAGTAATTAAAATCTAAAAGGTACAATAGATACTATGAAATGAAAAGAATTTGTTTAGTGGGGAGGAAAAACTGGGATGAGGAAAAGGGCAAATAAAAGAAGTGAAAAATATATTTAGGTATATATGCAGAATAGTTTTGATAATTGTACTGCCGATTTCTGTTGGTCTTTTGATTTTTTTTTTTTTTCTGCTGGCTCAGGCTGCCTTAAGGGCAGGTCTGGTAAGGCATGGGGAGCTGGGGATCCAACCGAACCCAATCCCCTGCATCCTCTGAGCCTGACTGGGTTTGCCCCAGTAGGGGCTTAAACAACTGAGCTAACCCTCAAGCCCCCTCTGTTGGTCTTTTGAAAGGAGCAGTTAATGCTTAAGTTTTTTTTTTCTTTTTAATCTTATTTTTTTCCTTCTTTTCAATTTCTTACAACTTTTTTGTTATTGGTTTGTTTTTTTTCTTTAAACAAATCTTGCACATTTAGATCTAGTAACCTGAACAACTAATTTGAAGATAACAGGTAACACAGCAACCATTATTCAATTCCTATCACTTTGTTTAGTGAAATTCTGTATCATTTCTAATGCTGTTTTCTTGTATAGCTATTCTGTATTTTTAAAATAAATAAATAAATTAAAATAAAATAAAAGGCCGGGGACATATCACAGTGGTAGAGCACTTTCCTCGTATGCAGAAGGCCCTGGGTTCAGTCTCTACTATGGTAATAAAAGAAAGTGGGAGGACTTGGCTTCCTTTACCTCCCAAGTCAGATCAGCACTGTACTTGGCTACCTTCGAAGAATAGCTCTTTTCACTGAGGGGGCAAACACTGCCAGAGAATTGACTCTTTGTGATTACATTAACATGATGGCTACAATGGAGTTCCCCTAATTAGCTTCTACTATAGCAGGTTGCAGAGAGTGACTTAGTTCTTCTAGGGCCTCACAGTGACTTTTGTCTCTTCCTGTCTTTTATACAAATTCTTTGTTTTCTCTTTGCCCTTTTAGAATTTGAGCTCTGATCCCTTTGAATTCTGACTCAGTGTTCCAGCTTCACCAGTCCTTTGAGTTAGAACATTATGGTGTTTTCCTTTCCAATTTGGTGACAATATATGCTGCCATTGGAACATTTGAATGCAAACTGGAATCTGGTGACCTCGACACTTAACCACTCACTGCTTGGTACTTGATAGGCCAAATCTGGGGCAGGTAGTTAGTGAAAAAAAAAAGGATTTTTCAGGTCTTCATGGAAAGGGTATGCAGTTGTGATGAAAAGGACACACTCAGAACAGAATTTTTTGTAGTCCAATCCAAGCTCCTTGACCAACTCGCTGTGTAGCCTTGGCCAAGTTAATTAACTCTTTTCCCTCACCTCCTGTCCTCTCCTCTTCTCTCCCCTCTCCTCCTCCTCCCTTCCTTCTCCACTTGTCATCTCCCTCCTTTCCTTCCGTTTACCTTTGTGCATCCCACCAGAACAACTCAACCCCAATAATAAATTAGAGGGACAAAGTTTAATGAAAGACATTTTATGTGTAGAGGAAAAGGAGGGAGAAAGACAGGTAGGAAAAAAACAGGATACGGGGCTCTGAAAAGATGGACAACCCATGGAACCTTTATTATTACCTTTATATGGAGCGGTGTGAATGAATCTTTTCCCTTCACCAGGCACTAACCTTTTCTTTTCCTTTCCTTTTTTCTCTCTTTTCCCTTTCTTTTCTGAGAGGAGGTCTTTCCTTTGTTTTCTGGGCTAGTCTCAAACTTGTGGGCACAAGTGATTGTCCTGTTACAGCTTTCTGATTAGCGGGAATTATAAGCATGCACTGCCAGGTCCATTTTAAGTTACTTCTGTGCCTCATTTTCTTCAACTGTAAAGTGAAGATAATAATGGTGTTTAATCTCATAGGGCTGTTATAAGGAGTGAGGCAGTTCATATAAAGTGCATACAATTGTGCCTAGCATCTAATAATACTACTCAAATTATTGACTTAATTTTATAAATATATATTGAAATAATATGGACATTGGGCTGGGGAGATAGCACAGCAGCATAAGCTCTTGGCTGGCAAGCACAAGGTCCTGAGTTTGATCCCTGGTACTGAAAAAAAAATATGAGCGTAATTTACTATTGGTGAATTACTATTTTTTTTTTTTTTGTGCGGAACCGGGGATTGAACTCAGGCCCTTACGCTTGCCAGGGAAGCGCTTATTCCACTGAGCCATCTCCCCGGCCCTAGTGAATTACTATTAACTAAATGTTTACATGCCCAATTCTATTTCAGGTGGGATAGGTAAGAAAGAAGACAGGAAAATTCATTCTTATCATTTATTGAAGTTACTATGTAATAGTTACTATAAGGGATATAAATGAATGGAAGATACAGTTTCTGTCTTCAAAGAGCTTTGGTTTTCTTAGGGGTTTCGGGCCACTTCAAAAACAGTTTGAAAGCATATATACATGCCATTTTCTGTATTTTATAAGGAGGGAACTCACTGGGACATTAATAGGGCCTTAAAGTATATGTATGCTTGGGAGCATGTGGCTATTCTGGGTGGAAGAGTAATAACAGTTTTGGTACATGACTATCAACTAGGTGAACTAGGCCAGTGCCCTCTTGAGAATGAATTTATCTGAAATGAAGGAAGGCTTGAGGTGATAATTGTTTCAAAGGGAGCCACAGAGATATCCATGTAGTCATAGATCTTACATATTTTTCCCAAGTTCATTTGGAGCAAATAGTCCTTTGTTAAGATGGCAAGTCTTTTGAAGTGGTCTGTGGTTGGTTAGAGACTATACACCTTTAATTTTCCAGAACTGGGTGAATTAGATTTTTAGAATCCTGTCTCTCTTACCCTAGTAGAAATATAAAAAGGTACTTCCTTCATAGTTTCATAATATAATAAACCAAGTAATAGGGATTAGTGAGGACTCTCCATGGATCCACAGCCTAGAAGCAGCATTCCATTGTCCCAGTAGTCTTACTATGAGAACAGATATTTGAGCAAAGATGGAGTTGAGATAAAGAGTTTGCAGTGAGGGATGTCATAGTTGGAGAAGAATGGGATTTTCTAGCCATAACCCTACTTAAATTTGGAGAAAGGGTCTTTTCAGTTCTTTCTGAAGCATGGTTCTTTGGCCCTATCTGATGTAAGATACACCAGATCTGGTGCGCCTGTCAAATGACTTGTGGCATAAGTGTTGACAAAGCTCCTAGCCTGTTGGGATGGTGAATGGCTCTGTGCTTACTTAGTAGTACTATTTTGCTAGGAAGCTTTTGGGATTATTACTGAAGGCCGATGTTTAGTCCCATATTTGGTCACTCTTTTACCTGTACAAATTTGATAGACACTTTCTTTGATCAGTATACTAATCAAGGCCAGATGAGAGAAGAGTTGAGATGTGATTATTTGGCTATACAAAACAAAGTATAATCCTGAAAAATTCTTTCCTGGTATGTATTTGGTAAGTAACAGTGGCCAGGCCTAAGAGGGGAAAAGGAGGGCTAACGTTTATCTATCAGGGTTGGTCAGCTTTTTATTCTCTCTTTACTCCTGCACTCACTAAATACCTGAAGTCTTATTTTACTCTAGTTAAGTGTGTTTAGAGGGTTCTTGATCTTTCTTTTATGTTCTAACATGCTGTAGTCGTTTTTCAGAAATCTCAACTTGGGTGTTTTGAAGTATACCAAGAGGTTCTTTCTTATTTTTTGTAATCTTTAACTGAGGTTGACTAATCTGTGGTATGGAGTTGGAGGATGGGTGCCAAAGTGGCAGCCAGTATGGGTGTCATTAGTTAAATTGTACAAGGCTTTGCTCTCTTCAAGGGTTTAAAGTAAGTTGAATTCCTCTTCAGACATCTTTGTAGATACTTGTGAGAGACTGACTAACCCACAAAAGTTCTTTAAGAGCCAAAATCACATGGCCATTTTGTCTTTGGATTTTCCCTTTACTTAACTGAAAATTATCGGTAAAATCAGAAATATGTAAATGCATTTGGAGAAAGCTCTCTGCTCCAGGTTCATTATTCCCCTTGATGCTTTGGCCAAGGTAGTTCTAGCATACTCTTGTTGAAGATATTAACTGTTTTATTTCAAGGTTACATTATGCATCTGTGGGTACTTGTAGAGTTGCTCAAGGAGGGTCTGATGTAGGTTTAGGGAGAATCTACTCTTGTTGCTTTTCTCTGGCATAGACTTGGCATTTTCCTAAGGTTGGGAGTTTGCCGCCTGGCCTTAGGCCAGTTGCCAGAGGAAACCGATGACTAAAAGCTTCCTCTCTGGGACGTCAGCTTCTGGAACCTTTCCTGATGGTTTCTTACCAGTCAAGTCTGCCTTATTTGGCTATTTTTGCCCCCCTCAAGTGTTCCCCTTATCTGAGTGGATCGCTTGTTTTCCTTCATACAGAGAGTACATTCAAGTTCATGCCTTGCTACCTGTAAACTTTCTCTTTGATTGGAGCTCTAATGGTGAGAAGAGTAAGGAAAGAAAGAAAAAGATGGGCGAGCTCTGGAGTGATTATGATTTCACCAGCCTGCTTTCTTATCTTTTCTTATTCTCTTGATCTTGACTGATCCTTCTCTAGCTTTTTACCTGGCTCTCTGACAGCCTAGGAGTGGTCTTGCTTAGCCTCAGAAGTGTGTGGGTTTAGGGTGCAGTTATGGCTCTCAGTATCAAAAATCATTGTTTGGAGTAGGTGAAACCTTTTCTTTCGTAATAGTGCGCTGGATCGTGATAACAGATTTTTAGTTTCTGCCATTGTGACCTTAAACATGTCATTTTTCTAAATCTTATTTCCTTTACATGTGAAACAATTGCCTTTTTGAATTATTCTGATTATTGTATTGAGTTTTTAAGAGGAGAGCATGTATTGCTTGGAACAAGTATAACACTATAGACTGGATAAGTTGTTCTCTCCTCTTTAGAATGGCCTTGAGGATATTGTGTCCTCATGTTCCCCTCAGCTATCCATATGTGAGCATCCCCCTCTATTTCAGTGACTTGTGCTACCATAGAGCTCACTTTGGGAATCATGGTTTGCAGAAACAACTGTTTCTCCAAAGGTGAAGCCTTGGAGCCCAGCTGGCAGATTATAGTTGCTGGCTATTTTGGTTATTGGTGACTGCAGAAAGGCTAGAAAATGCTTGGATTGGTCATTGTTCCATCAAGCAAGGCCAAGAAACAAACCAAAACTGAGTGTAAATCAGATCTGATTTCCTCTACCCCTCCACCATCAACATCCTTCTCCTTGGGGTGAGAATTACTTTGGGCTGAGTCTTAAACTGCTCAGCTCCCCTTCCCTTCCTCTGTCTGAGTCACTGGTGTCTGTGTTACCTTTGGATATGGAGAGCTTGGTGATACAGGCTTGAATTGATCAAGGGGAAAGCATTTCTAGTTAGGGAGTTTGCTATACACTTAGTGCTTAGCAGTGGGTGCTTAACTATTTTGTGAAGATGATGTTAGTTGTATAGATCAAAGGAGAGGAATTCTGAACTTCCTGTTCTTAGGATGATAGGCACAGAAAAGTTCCCAAGGTGCTATAACCTTTAACTGGATCTGTTTTTACTCTCCTTCTTCATTCTTCTTTTGTCCAGTGCTCGCTTGTGAAATCATAGGTTTTGTGCTGTAGCTCAGTCACCTAGTAGTTGGCCATGAACAGGAGCCTCACCTATTCTGAGTTCCCTGGAGAGGGGCTAAGATAGTTTATTTGGAGTTTCTTTTGGCGGAACTGGGGATTGAACTCAGGCCTTTGCCCTTGCCAGGAAAGCGCTTATTCTATTGTGCCATCTCCCCGGCCGACGACAGAAGTTTTGGCACCCGGATTCCTTCCTTCCAGCATAGAGCTGGGATAGTCTCTGAACAGCTCCTCATTCTTTTGTGGGGCCTCACATAAGTTGTTAAAGAGAGCATTTACAGGTGTAAATCCAAAGGGCTTTTGATGAGAGAGGGTAGGCAAGCAATGGAACGAGAAAAAAATATGGAATGAAAAGAAGAGTGGTTCTTATTTTTATATTTCTCCTTTTTGTAAAGCTCTCCATGGCATATGACAGTTACAAATAGAGGGAGGGAGAAATCATTCATAAACCCACCAGTTTAACATAGCAATTATTATTTGTATTTCTTGTCACGTCCTGTATTTGTACCTTAGTTTTCTATGATGAAATCATAGTGTACATAAAAAATACTATTTTTCCATATTTAACATATTGCTAAAAGCTTAGATGAATGTTATGTAGATTTTAAAAAGAACATTTTAATGGCTTTATATAATTCTGTCCAATGGCTGTGCCAAAATTGAGTTAACCATTTTTGAGAGAATATGTCAGTGACTGCAAGTATTTTCCAGTCTTGGAGACCTAAGAAAAATCTGAACTCTTTAGTACAGAATGTGGGCTTGTACCACAATTATCTCGCCCAAGCCTAACTCCCTTTCCAGGCTTACCTTCCACTTGTTACACACCAATATTATGCTATAGCTTTGTGGGATAAAGCTTTCTCAAGGATGTAAAACTTTTCTTTTTTTAATCATGGTAAAGCTGTTAACTTTTTTGCCTTTCTCTATGTGTTTTCTTTCACCTTGAAATGTCAGATGCCATTTATTCACTTAACCCCATCTGTTCTGGAAGCACTTTTCTCCTGTCCCTCTCCCTCTTCTCTTTCCTTTTCCTCCTCCCTCTTACCTCCCACTCCTTTTCTCCTTCTTTTTGGTGGTGCTGAACATTAAGTCAGGGCCTAGCACATGCTGTACATGTACTCTACCATGTACCATGCTGTACCTGTACATGACCAAAGTGGCTAAACATCCAGTGCCTGGAATCTTTTATTTATTTATTTATTTATTTATTTATTGATTGATTGATTGATTGGCAGAGCCGGGGATTGAACTCAGGCCCTTGCACTTGCCAGGGAAGCACTTACTCCACTGAGCCATCTCCCCGGGCCTGGAATCTTTTTTTAAATACTGCTAGGTGTTATTCATTGAACCATCTGAGTGACAATATACTCTGTAAGAACTTCTGTTATGATGCTTTTCTTGAGGTTTTGTAACCTGAACTCTGAGGCTTTTCACCTTCTGTAAACTTGTACATTTGAAAGCTTCTAAATCCCGTTGCTTTGGGCCAGGGATGTAGCTCAGTAGCATAAGTACCTGCCTGGCAAGTGCAAGGTCCTAGGTTCGATCCCTGGTAACACACACATACACACACATTCCACTGCTTCAAGAAGGGGCCATCTCCAGATGGAGGTAGGTGGGGTTAGGTGAACCTTTGTAGATTGTTCTTTTTCTTTTTCTTCTCACCCTCTTCCTTCTTCTACTCCTCCCTTCACACTTCTGCTCCTTTCCCTTTCTTTGTGTGTATCTTCTGAAATAGCATGTCACCATGTTGAATCAGGCTGGCTCTGAACTCCACCCTTAGTCTTTAGAGTGAGTACCTATGACTACAGGCCTAACTTTGCAGAAATATGAAAACATCCACGATGCTAGTTTACAATGGTTCATAACACCTACTTCTTAGGATTGTGGTGAGATTTCATTCAGAACACACAGACATCTGAAAATGCACTATAAAGTGTGAAGCACAGAGGAGAGAGGGTAAGGCTAGAGTTTTTGCTCAGAATTCTTATTCTAATTGGGCTCTTAAAAGTTCTGTTGTGTTAATTATTGAAACTGTCCTATCAATTTGATTTGAAACTGTCTCATTGCTATTTGTTTATCAATAACATTATGGAAAAAAAAGTTCTGTTATGTGTGTATCACATCAGTTTTCTCTAATCCCAGAATGGCAGATATTAGTTTATCTGAGCCCTATCCAGGTGCCCCAGCAGCTACTTGTTTTTAGTAGCAGGCATGCAAGCAAGTATAATCTTTCCACTCACCCGAGCAGCAAATCCTCCAACTGGCACTAGCACTGCGCTGCTCAAAATTTAGCACAAGTGGCTAGGAGTGGAGGTGCCATCTTCTCCTTTCCTTGCTGGCATCAATTAAGTGATACTAGCATAGAGGGTTTCTTAATGTCTTTTGCTGGAGGTAGAAGTATTTATATAAGCTTCAGTAAAACTGAACACCTTTCAGATCTCCTGTCCCCAAGCTGTGAGTCAAGTGTTAAGAAACATCTTCATGTTGGTCACTGAGTATACTTTCTTCAGAGGCCTGCCAAGTCTGCCTGTGTTGGTCAAATAGAAAAACTTTGAGTAAAGAGTCTTGATCTGCTATGTTTTATGTTCACACCACATATTGTCCATGGCTTTGTGCTGCTGTGTTGGCCTTTTGGAAACACTTAGTCCACTTTGAAATTTTATATTTTGCAAAAAAGCAGATTATCTGATTCTGTGGTGAGGGACTTTTTAAAAATAATGTATTAAATCAGAAGTAGAAGCTGGCCTTGAAGTTGAGACCCTGTATTAAACTACCCTACTAGAATTTAAGCTTGGTGTGAACAAAGACAAAAACAGAGATGGTTTTCACTACCCATTGCATGCCCAATAAATAGCATAGTGCCTGACATAGAATAGGTGCTCAACAAATGTTTGTTGAATAGACTTTTATCAATTTAGAGCTGTCTTCCCCAAGATTCCTTTAGCTAGGTCTACCAGAAAGCCAAAAAAAAATCCTTGTTATCTACTTGAGCTAATATGGCCCCAAGTGGGCCCTAAGATAATAGAGCTAAGGAGTGAGAGATAGGGAATGGGAAGGTATTGTTTCTCTTTTTCAGGTTGGATAGCCTGTTTATCTATAAGTGGCTAGGTTGGTCATAGCCAATATTCACTCCCTTTTTCTACGTCTTCATACAAAATAGCATTGTTCGCACCAATGTGGAATATTCAAATCAAACCTTTCAGTGGAGTCTAGCCACCAGCCATGTGACCATTTCTGTTTGCCTTTGAAGCAGTTCAGAATTTGGTGATAGAGTACATATTTGAGGCATTATCCAGTTTGAATTTTTTTTTAATTTTTAAATAGTAATAAGGAGTAAAAGTATAGAAATGATAACAGAATTTCACTAAACAAAATAATATGAATTTGACGGTATTTGCTGTGTTGCGTACTGTTGTCATCAAATTAGTTGTTCACATTACCAGATATATGCATGTAAAATTTGAAAAAGAAAAAAGTTCTAAAAAGTTGAGAAAAAAGTGAAAAAAGGAGACAAAAGTAAAGTATTAACTGCCTCTTTCCATAGACCAACAAGAAATATACAGTACAGTTGTCCAAATCATCCTGTTTACATACATAGATATATCTCTTTCCCCCACTCTGTTTTTTGCATGTGTGCTGTTCATTAGGGCGTGGCTTGCAGAAAAGTCTATATTGTATAATCTAGTCAAGGGGCCGGGGAGATGGCTCAGTGGAAGAAGCGCTTCCCTGGCAAGCGCAAGGGCCTGAGTTC
>NDGM011256888.1:10150-22642 GCA_002564305.1 Octomys mimax
GGCTCAGTGGAATAAGTGCTTCCCTGGAAAGCGCAAGGGCCTGAGTTCAATCCCTGGTTCCGCCAAAAAAAAAAAAAAAAAAAAGAAGTTTGTAGGACCAGGGAGATGGCTCAGTAAAATAAGTGCTTGCCTCGCAAGCGCAAGGGCCTGGGTTCAATCCCTGGTTTCGCCAAAATAAAAAACTTTGCGCCCAGAAGTTTAGGGTTGGTGTCTATGCTGAGGTGTGAGCAGAGCCAGTCAGATTCAGGAAGGACAGAAGGAAAGACGAGGAGAACGTGATTTAAAGGACCCTGAAGCTGTTACTTGGTGTTGCCACCACCACCACCACCACACTACTAACAGTGGGGCTACCTATGTGCAAAGAGCTGCGTTATCTTTGATGGTTTGGTCATGGTTTAGTCAAGGTAGACTTATGTTAGGGCTATTAGGATGACTTTTCTCCCACTCATTCCTCAGGGAGGAGTGTGGCCAGTATTAAGAAGGTATAGGTTCAGGTTTACCAGGTTAAGATTAGATGCCTTAGGGCAAACCAAATATCTCAACAGATTAAAGTGCCTGCAAGCAGGTGCAGGGGCCAGGGGTTCGATCCCCCAGTCTGCCCCACCCCGGGGGCTTGCTGAGTTGGCAATTGAGACTGGGTGTGTTGGTACGCGCCTATAATTCCAGCTCTTGGGAGGCTGTAAACAGGCAGATCACTATGAGTCCCATTTAGTAGTGAGACCCTGAAGATCCTGTAGACCCTTCCCTAAAATACCAAAAATAAATAAATAAATAAATAAGTAAATAAATAAATAGAAAAGAAGGTTTCACCAGGGGCTGGGGATGTAGCTCAGCAGCGCAAGCACCTGACTGGCAAGAATGAGGTCCTGAGTTCCATTCCTGGTTAAAAAAAAAAAAAAAAAAAGATTAGATACCTTAAAATAGAGCCTGTGTAAGTCACTTTATCATTTTTTATGTATATGTTACAGGGTCTCACTACGCAGCTCAGATTTGTGATCCCCATGTTTCAGCCTCCCCAGCACTGGGATTATAGACGCACCACCATGCCCAGTCTTGGTGGCCAGCATGGCATGCTATTCCAGAGATCAAAACTGGGTCCTTGTGCTTGCCTGGGCAGGTGCTTAGACTGCCGAGTTATCTCTGTGGCCCTGAAAGTCACATTATCTTTAGAGCACTTTTCCCAATTTGCTTGCAGTATTGACCTAGATACTGTACAGGGAATGTTAAGAGACACAGTCTGTAGGGCACACATACATAAAGACAGGCTTTACATTACAATTCTGTATTTTTTTTCATTATGAAACTGATACATATTTGCTCTAAAAAATGGTAATAGCACTGAAAACTATAAAACCTTTGTCTTCTATTCCTGGCAGTGTTCTCCATAGAGAATCACCATTAACTAGCTATATGAGTGTATACATTTTTAAAAAATCCACATATATTTTCAAACATATATGTAATACTATTCATACTGTTTTTAAACTTGTTTTTTTTGCCTTAGTATGTGGTGGTCATCTTTTTTATGAAATCATATTTTGAGTTCTATATGAGCTCATTAATAAATTAATAAATGGGCACAAAGCTCAAAGTCTGCACAAACAAAAGAGCCGTACTCTTCATTGAGTGGCAGATAAAGAAGACATTTTAAGGGATTTCCTGCTTGGGAAGAAAGGCTCTGTGAAGAAGGTGGAATTTGTGGACTCCTGTTGATATGAAAGGTAAAGAGATCTGCTCTCCTTTCCTTGCTTAGTGGATATTAGTTCTAGAGATTTCTGTGATTTCATTTGTGTTTAAATATTCTTCCTGGAGTGATTGGCAATAAGCTAAGCTACTTTCTGGTGCCTAACATGGCCCCTTGCTGTTCTGTAGTTTTGCCAGTTTTGTGTAGTTTAATTCCAGGCAGTACCTTACTGAGAACCTTGAAACTCAGAAGACCTTGGACTGCTGGGGTGTCCTAGGTAAAGAAAGAAGCTGTATGAGTATATACATATCCGTGCTGGTAGTAGGCACAAATCCTTCCAGTTTTCTCCAAAGAAAAGCAGTGAGAGAACCTGTTTGTTGTCAGTAAAGCTGAGTTAGAATCTCCCCTTCTTTCTTCCTGCAACATATACACCAGGGATCTTGGCTCATATGATAGAAAAGGAGAAATTTACAGTGTGTTCATCTGTTAGTGAGTTACCTAGTTGAAGAATTTAGGGGAAAAGTGATTTGTGAAATAACAACAAACATGTTACATTTTAAGAAAAAAAAAATTGTAGCTATTGATGGATGGTCATGATGTTAGAAACTTGTTATCTTGAGGGTATTGATCACACTGAAATGAGTCAAGTTACAAGAAGAAGAAGGAAAAGAAGAAGAAAAATCTGGCTGTTGCCCATTCGTAGTAAGCCTCACCCTTCTCTTGTCTTCTTTCCAAACTTCTATAACAGATAGCAGAGCTTTTACTTGCCCTGCCTTTCGTCTTGAATTCCATGTCACCAAAGGTGGTTGGGCTGGGCCTACAGCCCACTGCCAGCATTATTGTCTTTCCCTTCAGATAAACAGGAAGCTGCTTAAGGACTAGTGATTGGAGCTTTTTGAATCTTTGTCAAGTAGGGAAAGCAAAGTTCTGAAATCAGCCCCCCAAAAAGGAAAAGAGAGGATATTTTTAAGAATATTTTTTGGCTATTAAAGAAGGTTTGGATGCAGTGTATCTGCAGGCATTCATTATAGGTCAGGCTTGTAGGAAGATCTATGTTTTCTTACTAACTAGCTACGTGATGTTAGGGAAGTACCTTAATCTTATGGTGCCTTGCATTCTCCCCTTGGTAAAGTAGGGATGGTAGTGTGCTGGGGAGAGAGCTCAGTAGAATAAGTGCTTGCATGGCAAGCGCAAGGGCCTGAGTTCAATCCCTAGTTCTGCCAAAATAAATAACTACATAAGTAAGTAAATAAAAAATAAAGTAGGGATGGTAAACTCAAATAAGATAACATTTGATTGTTCTTCAGTTTTTGTTTTTTGTATATAGTACAGGGTCTGCAGGGTTTCACTATGTAGATTGGACTTGTAGTGATCCTCCTGTTTTCAGCCTCCCAATTGCTGGGATTATAGACATATACCACCATTCCCAGTCTCAATCGCCATCTCATGCCAGGGACCAAACCCTGGCCGCTGTACTCTGCCTAACCAGGCGCTTTAGTCCACTAAGCTATCTGGCCGGCCCTAAGATAACATTTAAAAGCCCTCAACTATTAGCTTGGTAGACAATGAATCTTGTGGGATTCAGGTGCTTACAGAAGCTTAAATCATGTTTTAATTACCTCTGAAGACAAAGGCAACTGAGTGTGCCAGTAGGTGAAAAGACTTTCTACTCACCATTAACAGTAGTTAGGATCCTTTAGAAAATGATTATTTTTTATTTGTTTATGTATTTATTTATTTGGTGTTTTTGAGCCCGGGTCTTGCTATGTAGTTTAGGATGTCCTTAAACTGTGTAGTCTAGGCTGGTCTCGAACTCCTGGTACTCCTTAGAAGACCTTTAAGGTGGTGGGGTGGGGAGTGAGCCTCTGTCTTGTGGTGGCTCATCTTAGGCACACTCCTTGTCTCTACCCTTTCCTGCAGCCCAGTCATACCCTCTCATGGTCTCTTTCTGCCCAGGGCCTCCTACCCCCCTTCTATCCCTAGCGCCCCTGGATTTTCTTCCCACTCCTGCATTCCTTTCCTCCTTTTGCCCTCCCAGTTCCTAAGGCTTCTCAGACCCACACCTACAGCTTCGAGCCTCCTGCCCCTCCTTGACTGCCGATCTCACAGCTACCATTCCAAGTCCCCTGTTCTCCAGCTTGCCATCTAGGATTTTCTTTCTTTAGACTCTCCACCAGCTTTCTTCCCATTTCGCTATTTCATCTGTTCCTCTCTCCAGGGACTGGATCCCTTCCCAGCTTTGTTTCTCCTTCCCGTCTAGAAGATAAGTTTAAGTTATCAGGAAAAGTTCATTTCTGTGGATCAGCTCATTTCTAGAAGATTTGAGACCAATGAAGCATTGCTATATAATCAGCTTTCAGTTGTCATAAAAAACCTTACTGGTTCCAGCCACATGTGAACTATCTGTCCTAAGACGTGTGAGCTCAGGATATACAAGCTCCGTTGGCTCTTCTGACAGTCCAAATAAGATATAATTAGTTAAGTAAACATGTCCCCAAAATTCCCAAAATAAGTGGTTAGGTTTCTATTGTTGAGTAATCCATAAGAGTGTTACCCTTATATTGATGTGGATAATTGATCTTAATGACAAGAAAAATGGTGAACTTTGCCCCCTGGAACAAGGAATGATATAGACCTCTACTTCCCAGGTTATTTGTACCCTCACTGACACAGCCCTCCATCTCTGAACTCAGGTCAAGGTAGCAAGTTTATGAGATATGGAGAGAGAGGGAGGCACTTCTTTAAAGATTGGAGGCAAGGAAGACTTTAAGGTTAAAATTGATTCATTTTTGGAAAATTCATGTACCTTGAGACCATAATGCTGTGTGAAATAAATCAGATACACAAGTTTAAATATTGCATGAGTTTAAATATGACAAAACAAGTATAAAGAGCAAAATAAAAGATGATAGGAAGTAGGAATATAGATATTTTCAAATGGGGAGAGGATCAAGAGATACAGAGGGGAAAGGAGAGGGGAAGGGAATCAAAAAAGAATTAAGATGTGTGATGTACATGTAGCAACTCCACACAATGAATGTAGCCATTATGTATTGCAAACATGTCCTAATAAAAATAAAAACTGAAAGAAAAAGAAGAGCATGTGTGAGAATGCCCTGTATGGACTATACTCTAGGGAAGGTTTGAGTAGTTCTCCCTTCCCCGTGGCTCCTGGGATTCAGCCTTTGGCAAGAAGAGCCACCTCTGAAGAAATTATAGAAAGAGCCCTAGTGACTCTTTCTGGGCAAGATCCTCTATAACTTCTAGTTGTTGAGCAGCCCATAAAAGGAAATTTTAAGGGTTAGGAAGCTGAGTGGGAGTAATACATTTAGGGGATAGCTGACTGTTTTTCAAATAGTTCCCCATTTAAAATAGCCCAGTTATAAGTGAATTGAAGAAATCGCTTTCTTTAGTTGGTAATAGACTGTAATCATTATCCAGTGGTCCTAGTTTTTTTTTTTTTTAACCTGTGTCTGAACTAAGAAATAGTTCCCAATACAAATAGTGCTAATTCTTTTTATTTGTAATTTGCTTTGTGAATGTAAAACCTTTTATTTTACAGCTAGTATTGTTACTTGATATTCCTTAACTCTTTGCAGTTGGCAGGTTAAGAATTACCCTTTTTTCCATATGAGGAAACTGAGGTTCAAAGAGGTTAAGTGACTCTTCAAAGATTAGTAAGCTAGTTAGGAACAAAGACAGGACTTGAGTGGAAGGCAGCAGACTTTGGTTTTAGACTACATACAGGGACAGATGTGAGAATGGGAAACAAAGGTTTCATAAAAGCCTGGGCATGTGCTCTGGTTTTGGTTAGGTAAAAGTTCTAAGAAAGTAAAGTTCAGCTTTAAACATTTGTCCCTTTCCCCATTCTGGTTGGCTGCTGACCTCTCTTCAATAAGACTATGAAATAAGAATACAGTTTACTGTGCCTAGCTATAATCCCAGTTATATTGGAGGCTGAGGCAGGAGGACTTCAAGTTTGAGGCTCATCTGGACAACTTAGTGAGAAGATTCTGTCTTTTAAAATGGCTAGGGTAGTGGTAGAGTGTTTGCCTAGAATATGAGAGGGAGAAAGAGAGAGAGAGAGAGACGGAAAATTCTAGCAGTTGGGGGCTATACAGACATGGCCACCTGTTGTTACTTGTTCACTACCTCCTTAGGGACTGGCCTGTTTTGGCAGCTGGCTTCCTCTGTCACCTTCTTGCTACTTACTGTCGGACCACTGCCTCCAAGGCTAGTTGAGTCAATGACATTCTTGCTTTGCCATGCTCCTAGACACATAAAAGTTGCATATTCATGAGAATTGTCTGGGGGCTGTTTAGACATGGCTAATACACAGTTTTGTTTATACCTTGGCAAGCATATAAGTACTGATCCAGTTTCTTATTGAGATAAGAAGATACTGGGGACTTCTAGAGGGTACTGTTCTGCAGTTATAGAGCTGTGCTTTAGGCTGGGCTCAGTTGCTGGCTTCCCTCAACTTTTGGTGGTACTGCAAATTCAACCCAATGCCTTAAGTATGATGAGTGTGTACTCTGGCACAGAGCTCTACCTCTAGACCCTTGCAAGGCAGTTTTGCCCCTGTTTGGGCCATAGTCCATTCCACAAGTGATTAGGTTAGCTAATCTCTGGGGATTTTTACTGCTTTGAAGTTCTGTGATATATTCAGAAATGTTACACTTGCCTAACAGTGGGGGTTGTTCTGCTTTGCTGTGGGTGGTGGGGGGATGATGGCATGTGTCTCAGAAATGGTCTCTTCTTCGATGACCTGAGACAAATGGGCAGTTTACCAACACTGAGAGATTGGGAATACTCAGCTTTGTCTGGCTTTTGAAAAGTTTACCTCCATAGAAAGCCTTGGGTATGCTTAACAGCCTAATTAGGTGAAGGAGCAGGATGGCAAGGGTGGCAGAAGTATATCTAGACCTAATGTGGGGGAGGAGGCAAGAAGTGCTCTGGAGAGAGTTCTTAGGGAACCCACCACAAACAGGTGACAAGTTGATATCATGGCATAGTTTAGCATAGTTCTGGTCACAAGCATCTGATAAGCTTTGAGGAATGTGACACCATCACATGGGAATGTGTCACTGAAGCTGCTGAAGGTTGTGGAGACAGGAAATGCAGTTCCTCCTTGTCACCACACATTCTTAGTATGAGTGGGAGGTCCTTAAAGTTGGGCAGTAATCGCCGTGTGTGACAAATGAAAACAGTTAGTTCTCAAAGGGAGATGATATTAGTACTTTATTACTTTTTATTTTAATGTAACGCATGTAGGCAGTAATAAAGAAAACATAAAAAGCACCCTTATCTCAATGAAAAAATAAAATTTTGTAACAAAACATGAGAATAACAAGTTAATACATTGTTTCATCTTCATAGTACTCTACAAGACAAAGACTTACAAACAAGTAGATAATAGCACACACCTTCGATTCAGTGAACTGAGAGACTAGTAGTATAATGAAACAAATTAGCATATATAATAGTTTTGAAACAATTGAATAGGTATTTTGGTGAATTATTTGAACTTCTCCCCACTTGCTTGTTATCTGTGTTCTTTATATTTTGTCATATAAGAAACCAAGTGATATTTAAGCTTGTATACCTGACTTAATTTCACTTAACATATGTTTTCAAGCTGAATCCATTTACCTACGAGTGCCTCAAGTTTATCTTTCTCTATGGCAGAGTAGTACTCCATTGTGCATAATTACCACATTTTCCTTATTCATTCATCTGTTGATGGATATATACTATTTCCAGGATCTATTTATTATAAATATGCTTCTAAAATATGGGTATCCATTTATCCCTGTAATATGATGACTTTAACAGTTGGGAAGGTACCTAGAAGGGGCATAACTAGATCAAATGGAATTTTTTTTTCTTAGTTTTTTGAGGAATCGCCACATGGATTTCCATAGTGCTTGTGTTACTTTGCATTATAATGCTGACAAGAATGTGAAGAAGGAAAGACTATTACAAAAAGAAAACAAACAAAACAAAGTGCAGACTTTCTTTTCCCTGAGCAAGAATAGTATAAATGAAACAAATTAGTATGTTTCTTAAAATAATTTTGAAACAGTGTAGATAATTTGGGGAATATTTGAACTCACTACTTTCTATTTATCTGTCTTATACTTTGCCACATACACACATGTATATTATATGTATATATTATGTATGTTGAGTTGTATTCATTTTCCTATGAATACCTCAGGTTTATCTTCCTTTAGAGAAATGCAAATTGAACTTTTATTGAGATACCATCTTACCTCCCAAAAGAATAACTGTCATCAAAAAATCAAATAATAGCAGATGCAAAAAATCAAATAATAGGCGATGTCGGTGAGGATATGGGGTAAAGAAACCCTTTTACATTGTTGTTGATACTGTAAACTAGTACAACCTCTATAGAAATCAATGTGGAGATTTCTTAAAACATTAAAACTAGAAATTCCATTTGATCCAGTTATCTTCCTTCTAGATATCTCCCAAAAGAGTTAAGTAAGGGGCTGGGGATTTAGCTCAGCAGTAAATCACTTGCCTAGCAAGCTGGAAGCTTTGGATTCAGTCCTTGGCACCAAAACCAAGAAGTAAGCCTCCCCTACAAAACAATTCAACCAAAAAAATACAGTGAAACTAAAAAAGATCCAAAACAAGGCAACAAAAGAGTTAAGTGATTGTATTACAGGGACACATGCATACCATATTTATAGCAGCACAATATGTAATGGCTAGGTTTTAGAAACAGTATATATGTCCATCAACAGATGAATAGATGAAGAAAATGGTATGTATACATAATAAGGTGAAGCCAGTATTTTTATTTTATTTTTTTTTTGGCAGAACCGGGGATTGAACTCAGGCCCTTGTGGCTTGCCAGGGAAGCGTTTATTCTACTGAGCCATCTCTCTGGCTCAAAACCAGTATTTTAGAGGAAAGAAAAGTCATAATGCTTGCTTAATGTCAAAGGATGTTGTGATACATTTGGTAGTGCAGACACATTTTACCATTTCTCTTCTGGACTTGGTGAAAAGGTTGGAAAAGGGGGATATTTGAACTCATGATCCTACTGATCCTAGAATAAAGCTGGTAGTTGTTAGAGTTGCCTTTCTAATGATCTAGGGCTGCATTTTCTGTGGAACCAGCTGACCGTCTTGTCTTTTGATCTACTTTGTCCAAGTCGTGCCTGGAGATGTTCAGCTTGCTTATGCAACTGGTATTAGCCAGTCTATAGGACGCTATGTGGGCTCTAGTTGGTCTGGATCATGATTGTGTATATTTATTTATATCTATATCTATATCTGTACTCTGTTTTTTGAGAGGTCACACTTTGTAGTAGAGACTGACAGAACTTGTTATCCTGCTGCCACAGCCTCACAATTGCTTGGATTTTTGAGAGCTTTCCAAGGAGATTAGGACATTGGGCAAAGATTTATAATTATATCTTTAATGATAGCCTTTCTTTGTTACTTGTAAGAAAATTGAACCTGAGCTCAAGAGGAGTCCTGTGCCCATGCCCAGACAGCACTGATAAAACTGAACTGAGACTTTGCTCAGGACCATTTCTTTTCTTGTAGCTAGAAGTAAAGGTAGCCCTGACAGCTAAGTTAAGCATCCTGTAAACTTGAACAGAGGATGTGGAGTATATGTGCATTTCAACCCCAGTCCACAAATGCTAGAGGAAGAGGTGGAGCTCAGAATAGCTGACAAGAAAGACCCAAGGGAAAAGAGTAGCTTTCTTTAGAAAGAGAATTCACTGTCTGAGCATGTACAGACCAGTAGTGGTGGTTGGGGAGGGTAAAACAGGATGGGAAGTGAGTAATGCCATGGGTGCCAAGACATTCAGTTAGTGAGAACATTACAGGCAGTTGGTGAGTAAGAGCCCATGGCCCTGGTGACTTCACTTCTTAGCTCTATATGGAAGTGCTGGGCTGAAGCCCTGTCTTTTATCCAAAGCAAGATGCTTGGGAACTGAGGATTGCTTATTACCTAATTCCTCCTTCAGCAGGGTGGCCTCTGTACCTGATTAGTAGTGAGTGGACCCAGCTGTACAGCAGCCTCTAATAGGTCCCAGCCATTCTTGCTCCTGTACCTTCAGAGTGCATCAAGGTCTGCTGTGTGCTGAGCACCACATCATAGTGTGGTCATTGACCATTTTCCTCATTTTATAGGTGGTAGAAAAGGGGCTTTGTGTCCTCCTAGGGACATGCAAATGTACTTACTGTGAACAACAAATAGCATCAGGGGGACAATTTGAGTTTCTTTTCTTTGTCCTCCAAAGAAAATTCTTCTTTGAGAGAAAAGGTAACTGGGAAGCCACATTGAAGTAGTTATAACATTAGTTTGGTGAATTTAAATACTGTGGCTTCCTGTTGAATCCACACACAATCTTTAAACACAAATATTGATTCAAACAAAGCAAAAAGGCGTTGTTAAATAAAACAGCAGTAGTTTTTGCAAATTAGGTCTTGTGACCTAATTACATTGCACATTCACATCCACAGTTCTCATCCACCATTTAACATCTCAACCAAAACATTACTCATGCTTTGAGAAGTAGAATGTGAAAAGCCTATGGGTCTATTTTTCAGACCTTCCAGATAGTCTGCAGACAACCAATATTTGATCTAGCGTAGCCATTGGCAAATTTGCCTGGGGGGCCTGTTTTTGTATGTATGGTAAAAATAGGTTTTACATTTTAAAAAGCATTATTAAAAGAAGAAAAAAAGACTGTAACTGAGAACATTATGCAGCCCACAGGTTTAGTTTGCCAACTCCATAGGCCAGTGGTGGTGAACCTGTGGTGTACAGGTTTCAGCAAGCATGCAGCGCCCTCTCTGTCAGCACAGAAGCTGAGATGCCTTAGCAGCTGAGCATTGGATATTCAGGTTTAATTGCAGTGTTGGCACTTTGTGATAAATAAGTGGGCTTTGGGCACTTGTCTCTAAGAGATTCAATATCATTGCTACAGACTATGTTTTGGAGTACCAATTTATTCCAATTTTTTTTCAATCTTGTATTGATTTATTTGGTATAGGGTCTCACAACACAGGTCTCATAATGGTCCTCCTGTCTCAGCCTCCCCAGTGCTGGGCTTGCAGGCATTCACCACTATGCCCAGTTTTGGTGGCTGGAATGGCACATCCAGGGTTCCAAGGATCGAACTCAGGTCCTTGCACTTGCCAGGCAGGCGCTTAGACCACCAAACTATCTTCCTCAACTCTCTACCAATTTATTGTGTAGTCATTTTTTACTTGTTTTTGAGACAGGGTCTTACTGTGTTGCCTAGGCTGGCCTTGAACTACTAGCCCAAGCAGTCCTCCTTTCTCAGCTTTTTAAGTCACTGGAATGGTGGGCATATGCCGCCATGCCAGCTCATACTCAGTTTTATATTCAGCTTTATAGTCACCTCTTTGCTGAGCCAGGTACATTTTAGGTCTTTGAAGTCTAATTTATGATTACAGTGCTTATTGCAAATCATAAACCTCTTCCATGTAAATTACCAAATTACTAAGACACTGTGTTTCCTTCTGCTGTCCACTTGAGGTCGTAGTTACTTGGAATGGAACTTCCTGGATAAATGAAACTTTCCTCTAGTTCACTATCCACTGTAAAACTGCTTTCCATCCCAGATGGCTCCAAATCTGATAAGTATGCAGCTGCTGTTGATAGTAATTAGGGAAATTTGAAAACAAAAACATAAAATTCAAAGCTGTATTCAGTAGGGGATTCCAGAACTGGGGCCAGCTGTTCTTTCCCTCACACTCCATCCCTGGCTTTGTTGAACCTTGTAAAATCAGACCTAGCTCTTTGAGATGGTGCCACCATTGTGTTATTGTGGAAGTACAGTTGGACAAACAGAATCCTGGTTACTTTTGGTGTAAAATAATGACATTGTTTAGAGTTGTTAGAGCTATACTAGTGTGGCTCTGGTGGCAGGCTTCCCATCCAGGGAAGCTTTCTCAGACAGTAACATCTTGTAGTCTTTTCACCTGCTGCACACTATTAGCTGTTGTCTTTTTATGTGGGGGCATCCATGTTTGTACACTCATACTACTCCAAGTCTTTGTAAACATTGGAGTGGAAAGAGTATTGGCCACGGCTAAGTTACTATCCTTCCTACAAGGGTCAGTGTTGTAAGAACAGCTCCAGGTCAGCTCTGAACACATTCTTTTCTTGATAGTGCTATGACTGTCTTTCTCATCCATATGTACAATTGTAGGTTCCCAACCAGGTGTAGGGTACTAGTTGTGGGAGATACCATCACTGGGCTTCCTGACATGGAGCACAAAGGGGTAAGCAGTACCCATCAAGGCTGCCTCTACCCACCCTATCCCTAGTATTTCTGAAGTTTAGTAACTCTACCTTCAGTAGTTGAATAGATGTGAAAAGTATACAAAAATTCTTCTTCCCCTTAAGCACTGAAGCATATTTGTAGGTAGTCAGTGGGACTACAGTCAGTGTTGATGATCATCCCAAGTAGAGTTGCCTCAGTTTTTTCTATGACTTTTTGGGGACTTGGGCCTGGTTAGTATTGTCAAAGGTGATTTAAGAGAAGGAAGATAAGTACCCATAAGAAAAAGAAATAGGCTTATAATTACAGTATTTTTTCAATCTTCAGTCATTAGTTATATTTGTATGACCTTAAGTAAAGCATTTTACCATCTCTGACCCTTAGCTTTTCTTTCTTTCTTTCTGACTGAGAATTGAACTCAGGACATTGTGCTTGCCAGACATGCCCTTATGCTGCTGAGCCATCTCCCCAGCCCTAGCTTGTCTTTAAAGTGAAGACTAGTAAGTGT